>CBVK0100306112.1:0-12358 GCA_900067695.1 Picea abies | reverse complement strand
TTATAGACTGAAGAGACAGTCTTTCCCATGTAAAATGAAGGGAGACATTAAAAAACTGATGAAAACAAGAATGACTACTAAAACCCCTTTTGGGCGAGCCAATAGACACGGCACATTTTAAACTATTGAAAAATCTTTAGCATCATATGAGCATCATCAAACAAGCATGTCTTACTCCTCTCTGATACAATATTGGAGATATAAAGTTCAGTTATAAATTGGAAACGTGAATATTGTGCGAATAGTTAATGTGCATATGCACTAATTCATGATTCGCTTTTAACTTGTATCTTATTGTCTTTGAAACTTCACAATATTATTAATGTTTTCTTTCAGAGTATCAATGTAGTCTCCTGTGTATTATTATGTAGTCTCCTATCAAGTATTTTTAGGGACAATAGGGAAAATATTGGGGGTATTTTTCTTCATTTATTTCAATCATTCCTGTATTTTTAATCATTCCTGTATTTTTAGGGACACTAGGGAAAATATTGGGGGTATTTTTTTTCTTTTATTTCAATCATTCCTCTCAATAATCTGAGCTGGACCCAATTGACAACCCTTATTGAAATATAAAAATTGTACTTTTGATTGATTATACCTTGAGCAAAGACTTTTGATATTTGTCTAATAGAGTATGTCACTGTTTAATAATAACTTGGTTTGTACAACTTGGTAACAGATAGTATTATTAAAAAACAATATATATGTTATTATTATAAAATACAATATACAAGTTCAAGAAGGAAACTTTTCCGAAGCTTGTCTACAAGAAGACAAGCTGAGAAAGTGTATGACTCAAAGCTAGCTTTTGGAATAATTTTTTAAAAATTTGGATTCTTGAATTATACGATTGCATCTCGAAAGTACATTTAGCACTTTTATATAATTCTAACATTTGTTTGAAACAGAGTTTTACAATTACCAGTGATTGTCTCGGACTTTTTCAATATATGATTAAATCTGGTCGTTTCATGTTTGATTTAGCACTTGTAACTTTACAGTGCCAAAAAGCGTCAGTGTCTCATGTTTGCCACAAAAGATGCGAAAAGACTGTTTGAAACTCGACTTAGCACTCGTATGAAAAAAATCTTAAAGCGTCACTGTCTCATGTTTGCCGCAAAAGATACGAGAATACTCTTTGAAACTTGACTCAGCCCCACTTAGCACTTTATGAAAAAAACTTGATCCTTAATTTTTTTTTAATTGAGGATCAGCTTAGGCGTTCCTGTTAAAATGTTGAATTTGACGTGGACGTTCCCCGTTAAAAGGTTTAAATTCATCAAATGGGATGCTGGATTCAACAAGCATCCTCAAAGCTTAGTGTAATTGGGATAATATGGTGTTAAAAGGTTTTAATTCATCAAATGGGATAGTTGGAGTCAACCAGCATCCTCAAAGTATAGTGGGGTAGTGGGGGTAATATGGGTAATCAAAATGTAGGTGGGATAATATCAGGTATTTGGGGGTAATATGGGGTATCAAAATGTAGGTGAGATAATATTGGGTATTTAGGAGGTACTCAATGAAAATAATAATAAATATATGACCAAGTATTTTTATGTATGAAGGTTTTTTTAATAAATAAAACGTATGTAATAGTGTGAAAGCAATAAATATGAGAAGGTTTAATAGAAGATTCACATTTCTATCAATAGAAGTATATATATTATTCTGATTGGGTACTTCTCTAGATACCCCATATTACCTCCTAAATATACTACATAAAATGTCGGTGAATAACATGTCACTGAAACCGAAAGGTTATTTCTTTGGATACCCCATATTACCCCCTAAGTATACTACACAAAATGTCGGTGAATAACAACATGACACCGAAAGGGGAGACAACATGAAGTGCAATCTCCTTGAATTTATTGTATGAGACATTGATTTTTCTTACTAATAATATCCTTCTTCTTGATGTTTCTTTGCATTACCTTCCACTTTGATCTAAAGGATAGAGAATGACAGTGTATCCCTTGAATTCCGAGACTAGTTAATATCTCCACTTTGATCTAGAGGATAGAGAATGACGGTGTATACCTTGAATTTCGAGACTAGTTAATATCTCCACTTTGATCTAGAGGATAGAGAATGACAGTGTATCCCTTGAATTCCGAGACTAGTTAATATCTTCACTTTGATCTAGAGGATAGAAAATGACGGTGTATCCCTTGAATTCCGAGACTAGTTAATATCTACACTTTGATCTAGAGGATAGAGAATGACAATGTATCCCTTGAATTCCGAGACTAGTTAATATCTTGAGTTTGTTAGCTTTAACCAAAGAGTGACCAGCCACAAAAGGTGGAGACTAGTTAAGTACCTTGAGTTCCTTGGTCTTAAACAAATAATGATCAGGTACAAGAGGCAGCGTTGCTGGTTGAAATTCTTAATTTTCCTCCATGTGATACGTCACTTGCATGGCACTGGTTTTTGAGACCCTATTTCTTCTGTCTTTTTTTAGCCCTTTCGGTTTTTGCTTTCTAAACAAGACCATTACATGATGTAATGATTATTAGTGATAAGTGTTTATTTTCAAAATCTCAACTTAGTAATCTAAATATACAACAATTCCAAGAGCATTATAGAAGAGGACAAAGACATGATCCTAAATATTTGAATCTTCATAAGAGGTTCATTCATGTAGTTGTGAAGTGGTCCTATTATTGTGCACCTTAGTGGTGAGGAGTTCATGAATGCCACCTATATATTTGAGGTTATGGTGGAGTTTTCTCCTGTTATGGGTTTCTCCACTATAAATTATAATTATGGCGTTGTAATTAATATTGTGTAAATGTGATTGTTATGTGTGATTATAATTGGTGTATTGATATTATTATGTTAATCCTAGGTCCACTACCAATGTTGATTTCAAAATAGTATAGAGTTGGGTGGTTGCCCTATGTGTATGTGTTATGTTGTGTTTGAATATAAATATAAGGTGGACACCTTGATTTATTTTCTCTTCCAATCTAGTTTTTTAGCCTTTGCATAAAAAGGTGGTTAGAAAAAAAAGAAGAGAGAAAGATTAGTAGGGTGTACGAGATCTTATGAGTAGTAAAAAATGTCAATGAGAGTGCAGTTCAACTTCATTCCACGGTGAATGATAGAAAAGCGGACAAACAGAGCGAGACGTTACTATCTACAATATCTGAGATTCACCACCAGAGGTGAAGGTTTTCTCTGAAGACTGTTGCTAGAATTAACAATTACTATTGTCCCGTCTGTATTTGCTTTCGAGCATAGTTGGTCTAAGACATATTTGGAGCACACTCTATTGTCTCAATTCTTTGATGTAAATTATAGTAGTTTGGCCTCCTTCCAGATTTGCCATCCTTCTCTATAGAAATAAGTAACTCTGGGTTGAAACCCCTTCTCCTACACAACAGGTGGGTAATCTCCAGAGTGGCACTCTGTTTTTGGGTGTTTTCTTGATCAACATACGGTAGTTTTCAGATATGTGGCTTGCTTCATTGACTCTGCCCCCTCAGTTTCCCTTCACTAAGCCCACTTCACCTTTCTACATTACCCATTCAACACTATGAGTTTTGCACGTTTATTTGACATATCATTGGTTACTTGCCTCAGAGCGTGTGCTTGAATTGTTTGTGCCCCTTGTCGCTCGGTCTGAGCCTTTACTCTTTGATCTTTGATATGTTGTTAGGATCCGATCATAACCCCTCTTAGTTGGTCATTAGTTAGCATGATACATTTTCCATGTAATAAAGACCGACATTAGTTAATAGGGCCTATTAAATAAATGTGAACAAGTCAATGCAAGAAGACCTAATAGAAGTTTTCGCTTCTAGAAAGATCTTCCTCTAGAATGTTTTCTAGAAGATAGAATTAGTATAAATAACAGTAGGAGGTATGAGAAAAGATGTCTTGAGAATTATTATAATAGAGCGATGCTCTGTTGGAGGTTGCCCCCTCGAAGAGACAAGTGAACATTGCTCCTGTTTCAATAAATGTATCATTTTGGTGTGCTATTCTCTATATTTTGTTGTTCGTTTGGTCATTTATGTGATATTCATGTTTTGCTCAATATAACATAACCATGTGCATAACAAGGTGATGAAGTAATGAGGCAAGGGAAATATTATAATAGAGCGATGCTCTGTTGGAGGTTGCCCCCTCGAAGAGACAAGTGAACATTGCTCCTGTTTCAATAAAAGGTATCATTTTTGGTGTGCTCTTCTTTATATTATGTTGTTTCATTGGTACTTGTGATATTTCTTGTCTTTGCTCAAAATAACTTAATCAGGTGCATAACACATGTATCATTGGATCTGGTTTGTGCACCCCTGTTCTCTGCTTGAAATTTTGTGCAATCTTCAGTTTAGAGGTTTTGAGTTGATATATGTTTCGCAAGTCACCCAAGATTTGTGCATGGCCTATACACAATAGCTATGAACTTGTTAGTGATGGATTTGTGCTTGGCTGAGACCCGATAACTATGAACTTGCCAGTGATAAGAGTAGAGTCCACCAATCCACCAAATTGTATGGATGGCCTAGCCTGTATGTATGGCATGAGGAAGAGATATAGATAGCCTACCAAAGATGCATACAGCCTCAAGGAGCACCTACGATTTCCAACATAGTTTTGAAGATGATAATTTTGTTGAAGAACATGCAATAGAACCTCGGGGCTCATGGAATTTGTTGAGGGTGGATAGTCTAGCAACCAAGGATCTCATTAAACATTGAATTGTTATTCCTCAAAGACATAATTGATAACTTATCTAATTAGTTACAACAACTAGAACATGACAACCGTTGACCTCCAATCTTAGAGTAAAATGGACAATGGATGTCTTTTCACTATTGGCATTCACCCAAATGTTGAAGGAAAATGATTTCTCAATAAGCACGATCAAAGCTATGCTCTAAAAACCATGAAAAGACAATTGGACACATCAATCTCTCAAATTCCATTGACCAACAACTCATGAGAATGTTAGCTATTAAAACAACAGTGAAATATTCATTTGCCTAGAGTTTGCCATTAAATTTACCACCAAGGCTCAAATTCAACGAGGAAAATTAATTGATTGTCTTAGCCAAGGAAATGGCTTGAGGTGGCTTCAAGGGACATTGAATGACACTTATTTAATGGTTTTCTATTTAATAACAACTAGAGTGTCCATTTAATAACAACAATGAACTAAAGCATAACAATAAATTAAATATTGAACTCACATGAGAATCCATATAATGAAAATATAATTAACACATGAATTTTACCGTGGAAACTCAAATAAGAAAACTAGGTTCGAATGCTTGTTCAGTGTCTATTTCGACAATTTGTGGTTACAATGTAGCTCATGGCTCTATGGCCATTCAAGAATTTACACAACTCTTCATTTGCATTCTATCCTCCTAGCCAAAATACCCTTTGATAATTAAGTTACAATAAGATTTAGGAGAGCTAGAGGATAATGGGAAGGCCAAGCATTCCTTACCCTTTCAATTCCCATTCCTCAATGTTTTTTTTTCTACTCCTAATTCCTTTTTTTTTCTCTCATTTATTTATTTTTAGAACTCGCATTGTCATTTTCTTTTTATTTATCTTCATTACTTGTTGAGTTGCACTTAGGCATTGAGTCTTACAACCATTCATGTTGTTAGGATCCATTTTGTATCGTATCATATTTAAAATGATAATCAAACCATGTGTATTAGAGAATCACACATCAAAGGTTGTATTCAAACTACTGCATTAGATTAGTTATATGGGATGGGATTTGACTAGCATGGACAAGGAATTGTCAATCATATTGGACCAAAGATGAGACCAATGCATGTAGGGATTTGTTGGAATTTCATCTTTGAGTTTTCTTGATCTTTCAACCATCTTTGGTTTGCAAGAATTCTATGCCAAAGATTGATTCATTGTCATTTGGGACATATTCACAAGAATTTGCTCATATATCTTCTATTCAATGAACTATAAATTTTGTGTCATCCACCTTTGAGTTGTATCGACAATCATACTGATTGAAGGTCTTCTCAATCTCCATCCAAGATTCAAAGATCACATTGGAGTGCTAATAGCTTCTCTTACAAATAATTAGTGAAGATGCATAAATGAGAAAATATTAGATCGTTACCTACTACTAGATTTTATTGTGGTTGGATGTATGATTTATAGTGGTGCAATTTGAGCACTTGTTGGAGGACTTCTTATTGACTTTTGTCATTGATGATACACAATGCAATACTTCTTGCACTTGTTAATTTGTTGATCTTCATTGTGTACTTATCACTATTTTTATGGTGTGTATGTTTTGCTTCTTTAGTGATCTTTTGAAGCACTTGTTAAGTTGTTTGGCCCTCTCACCGAAAGACGTGCATGGTCAACATATTGATTCTTGTTTTGAAGCACTCTTGTTGATATTTGACATGCGAATTTTATCATATCACACTTCCTTCTACAAGATTCGTTGATCATTAACACTCTTGTACTAAGTACATCTTTGCCACATTACTCTTAGCTTCAATGTGATTTTTGTCATCTTTGATGCCATTTATAGAAACTGTGTTTATTGAGAGTGTTATGAGAATTCAACTTCCGGTGTTGATCATTTGTCCTTAGAAAGCCTAGGTTACTTTGTTGGTTTCATAAAGGTTTGTGTGAGGAATTTGGTTTTCCCAAGGGTTATAGTTTTGAAGAACTACTCAAATTTAAGCTTGTCTACACCTTATTAAGGTTGGGGTTTTGTCAACTTTAATCATTCTTTCATACCCAAATTGACAACATTAATAAGAAATTAATGCAATATTTATTTCACTATCATTTATACTTTGTCCACATCCCTTCCCTTTCAAAGTGAATACTAAAGGAAAATAATGTTTGAAATATATTTACTCCCACTTTTTCTTTTCCAAGTCAAGCTTGAAACAAATATTAATAATAAGTGTGTATAATCATAATTTTCATTAGTGACATAATACATCCATGAAATACATAATGGAAGAAGGGAAATACACTAACTTAATTAATAATAACTGTGTATAATGATAATTTTGAATAGTGACATAATACATCTATAAAATACATAATGGAAGAAGTTAAAGACACTAATTTAATGGTGGTTTGGATCTTTAGGAGAAATTCTCTTTCAATTAGGAAGTTGCTTTATTATCCACTACAATCATGCTTGAATTTTTATTTTTTTTGTTTGCTAGTTTGTCTGTGACTTGTGGGACTATCCTCTGATTGAGAAATCGCGATTCAGGGGCATCTAAGACGTCAAAATCACCCAGGGATCGCACCCAACCTTAAGCCACACCAACCCTTAACATGGCTAGATGTTTTGTCCCCACAAGTTTCAAACCAATGACTTTAACATCACAAAGTGTCTTAACAACACACTCCGTCACCGACTATCCTACACCTCGGAGACTACTTGAAAAAAATATTAATAATAAACATGTATAATTATAATTTTGAATAATGACATAATACATCCATGAAATACATAATAGAAGAAAAAAAATACACTAACTTAAAAGTTAAAATCTTTATGAAAAATTATCTTCTAATTAAGAAGAAGTTGCCTTATTATCCACTGCACTCATGTATATTTATGTATTTTTATGAAAAATTCTTTCATGTAATTAGAGAGTTGCCAAATTATCCACTACCTCATTAAGATTATCCACTACCTCATTAAGGAGTAGGTTATAGATCACACTTATATATTTTGGATTATATAAAGTTGTAGTAAAAAAAACATTTTTTAATTAAGAAGTTGTCGTATTATCCACTACAATCATTATATTTATGAAAAAAAGTATTTCATGCAATTAGGGAGTTTCCAAATTAGCCACTACCTCATTAAGGAGTAGGTTATAGATTACACTTATATATTTTGGATTATGTAAGGTTGTAGTAAATATGGACAATCATGCAATCAAATGAAGTATTGTGATAGAGTTATTATATATCATGTAATCATTTTTGTATTTAGATTATTATGTTTTACATGATTTTTGCATTTAAATTATTATGTTTTACATGATGCTCAATACTAGTTATAATAATTATAATAATGATTAAGTTTTTAGTTATATATATTAATTTTAATAATGATTAAGCCTTAAAATTTTAATAATGATTAAGCCTTTAGTCTTATATGGTTTTGTGATCGTTATAGAATGTGTTTATTATATCTATATAACATATTATAATTAGTTTATAATGATTAAGTCTTTAATCTTATATCAATTTTATTTTAATAATGATTAAGCATTTAGTGTTATATATGGTTTTGTGATCATTATAGAATGTGTGTATTATATTTATATAACATATGATAATTGGTTTATAGTTAAACTACAATGCCAATTTTAAGATAAGCATCCAATATATGGTATATTGGAATTAGTTTATAGTCAAATCATTTTATATTTTAATAGTTTTTAGTAATTTAAAAAATTTACATTAAATTTATAAAAAATAAAATAAAAAATTATGTATTAAATAAAATAATATGAAAATTGGAAAATAATTTTTAAAATATAAATTTATATTTTTATGATTGGTAGATGTTTTTTATTTAACTAATTTTGTAGGAAATTGCCATTATATTTATAATTGGTTGATGTTTTTAATTTAACTAATTTTATAAGAAATTGTAAAATAAAAAATAATTTAAAAATAATAACAATAAATAATTTAAAAATTTGTAAGAAAATATAATTAAAAAAAAAATAACAATAAAAAAATTAATAATGACAAGTTGTCTTATTGCTTGATCATATATCCTCCAATGATACAAACTTATATGATGTGATATGTTGTAAATTCCACCTGTTCATATGTCCTCCAATGATACAAACTTATACGATGTGATATGTTGTAAATTCCACTTTTGCAAAATTTAAAAGCTGGTAAATCTTGATTAGTTACCTTGGTGTTATTACACCGAAACTATTTATTTAGGTGAATGTATCCCTCAAAACCCCTTCAAACCTGTAGACTTTTACTATTTTCCATGAACTATTATGATTTCCACGTGGTCTTACTTCTTTTCCCATTGGTTTCCCTTCTTGTTGATTTGACATACAGTAGTTCTCTTTGTTGGTTAAGGGTTCTAGATTGGCAAGCAGATGCAGTGGAGGGTGATCATTGATCCCTGGCTCAGTTCCCACACTGACTGCAACAAGGTGTTCTTGGTAGGGGATAGTGTTGGAGTCAATATCATAATATTAAACAAACCCAACTTCCATATATCCGCTCTAATCCATGCCATGGCGCAACCAGTGAATATCATGGCACTGAGGGTGCACTTGCGTACTTCAACATTCAATAATGATAAATTATATTGGTAAATAGCTCACACATATTAATGGATTTACTTGAATTCACACAATATGATGTGATCTAATTTGTGAAATAGCAACGCTAAGGAACATAGGCAATATGAGAGCCATAATATAATATATATTGCTTAATATATATATTTAGATTTGTATATGGTTCAATTGAAAGGAAGCAAAGGTGTAGAATACACTTCCTACACTAATCAATAAACACAGTTTCATTAATAAACAACTCATAAACATGTAATCATTAGACAACAATTTCTCAGGGAAAACCCATTCCTAGAGAAAAACCCCAGACTCTAAAGCACACTCAAATGTGTTATTCAACAACTAAATGGTTACAATACATTACAGAGTATCCATGCTCTCAACATGAATTTTTAGTAGTAGCATAACCCTTATGGGAGGGAAACACCACACTCTAAAGCACACTAAGTGTATTATTCAACAACTAAATGGTTACAATACATTAGAAAGGTTTTGTGCTATCAAAAAGACTGTTCAACAATAGAATAAGGATTTCAGAGAAATTTTGGTAGGATAACAATGAGTTAAAATTCACACAATGTTTTTGTCCAACCTTAGCACTCAATAAATAGGCATAACAAAAACCATAAACCATTTATGGTTTTCCATTTATACATGCTCGAAACCACCAACAACTAATTGACCAATTGTTGTTGCTTAGCATTCATTGTCTGCTAGTGATATGTATTTATTCCCTGCCATTGCTATGCATTTATTCCCTGTTATAGCTCTACATTTATTGGTAGCATTGTTTTTCAAATTCAAGGGTTGATTTTAATATTTTGGTTGCAACACTATCGATTGGTAAGGCCATGGTTTCAAAACTGTTGCAAGTTTAAGCCGCTCCAACAAAGAGGTGCTACTAGTGGTATCACTTTTTTATTTGGGGGTTGATTTTAATATTTTGGTTGCAAGGGTACCTATTGTGAAGGCCATGGTTTCAAAAAACTTAGGGAAAAACAAAAGTTAAAAAAAGTGCTACTAATAGCATCACTTTTTGATTCAAGAACTGGTTTTAAGGTTTTAGTTGCAATGGTACCAATTGTGAAGGCCATAATTTCAAACAAGTTGAAATTTTAACCCTCCCAAAAGGGGGTGCTACTAGTATTTTGCTACTAATTTTAACCATTTTTCAATTCAAGGTTGATTTTATAGTTTTTGTTAGAAACATTACGAGTTGTTAATGTCATGGTTGAAAAAGGTTGTAATTTTGACACCCCCGCCTTCCACTAAAAAAATAAGTGCTAGAGGTAGTACCATTTTTAGATTCAAGTGTTGATTTTTGTTTTTTTGATACAAAAATTGGGGTTTTGTTGCTAGAGTTCTCATTTTGAAGTCACAATTCTCATCAAGTCGGTAACTTTGTTTACTATGATTTTTTTTTTATATATAAAATTAATAAATAGTAATCGGGGTCACATCTAAAGAAATACATGTCAAAAGCATCGCTAGATGACACAACAAAATAGTGGAAATTGTTTGTATTTTTTAGAAAGAGTTTCCTACCAGTTTTATGGATACTTGGTTCCATTTTTTGTACATTTAATCCAAGACATTCAATTAGTTGGTGTCGTGAGTTGTATATGGATGTTCTTCCTAGAGAGGTACTTGAAAAAACTTAAGGGGTTCGTAAGGCAATGGGCACATCCTAAAGGGTGCATGGTCGAAGAATACATTATTACTTAGCCTTCTTTTTTATGTTTGAGTTCCTAAAACAAACGCATATAGATAATCCACTCATGTGGAATGGTGATCATGATGAAGAACAATTAGAAGGGGAGATAGTTGAAATGAATGGAGAAACACAAGTTACGAGAAATAATATACTTATTTCACACATATATTGTTATAATTGTGTTATTTAAGGAATAACAATTTTCCTTGTAAAAAAGAAAAATATTAAATGTTCACTGACATTGCAGATGAGGATGAATGAGATAAAATGAATAAATTCATTTTGACCAGTATGGAGGCCACTAAGAAATGGGAGGTGATGTACGATGAGATGCGTAAAAAATGACAAAAACATACTATCATTTTGATGGTCAAACCCTTGTATTCCACTCCTTGAAGAATGATATTATCAATGACTTGCAATCTGCACAAACACATGAGTGATGACGCAAATTAAAAATTTGGGACTAGCCAACAAGGAAAGTGATCTAGATGCATTGAACATAGGATTTGGATGTGAAAGGATGGTATGTTATATTGGATTGATCATGAGATTAACTGCATAAATTTAGATTGAACATATTTATGTATTGTTACAAGTTTAAAAATAATTGTTGATTGTAATATGAAATTTTTTCTATGCATGAAGGTATGATCATATCCTCCAATGTGGGCATATAGTCATCATTTCATAGTGGAGAGTGTGGATTGTGGAAAACAAACATGTGATTGTGGATTTTCTAGTGCATTTGATCATACAAGTCATGTAAATTTAAGGGATACAATCATAATAGAAGGGAAACTTGATTATGTTTGCACCATTCGAGGGATAATTGAGTTCAACTATAAATCATTTAAATGTGTGATTTTTAAATGTAAATGGGTTGATATTTTTTATAGAAAGAGATTTGTTAGATATGACCTAAATAGTGAATTATATTCTTAAAATATGTATAGAAATGTCAGCATCTCAAGGAAAACCATGTCTTCCAAAACACTATGAACATGTTTTTTTTTCCATATTGATGTCTATAACAAAAATTGGTTCTTTGTTATTCCATGTACACCCACAGGGAAATGGGTTTTTGAAAATGTACTTATTGCAATTGTTGTAGCAGGTTAAGAAAATGATGATGTATATGTAGGTGGTGAAGTAAATGTTGATAATCAAATAGAATTAAGATTGTAGTTTCATAAAGCATTCATTATACTTTTAATGGTTTTTTTAACACACACACACACACACACACAATATGGTGGTTTCATATCGTTATTTTGTGAATTTAAATGAATTAGAGTTGCTAATTCATAAGCTATAT
>CBVK0100306111.1:0-15067 GCA_900067695.1 Picea abies | reverse complement strand
AATGGTTTAAATATAAGTTGAAAAAGGTTTTTAAATTGTACTGGATACTGCTTCACCCCCCCTCTCAGTATCAACAGGTGCTGTCTACAAAATAACAATTGTCTCACTGAGGCGTGTATACCCATGCTCATAATGAAATAAAATCATGGATGCCAATCAAATACACTGTAGATCCATGTCATATAACTATATAAAGTGTAGCCATGAGTAATACACAACGGATCTACATCTCAAAATAAAAAATATATACATGTATAGTATCCATCTTTAAGAAGCTAATGATGCATGATGGCTAGAGATGAGGCCTTTAAAGCTCGAGCAACAACTTCAAAATATTCAAAACTCAGGTAGGAGTGTAATATGAGTGTATGACTTCACTACCCGAAGGTCTTCGACGACTCGTCGGGGAACATACTATAGGATCTTGATGATCAGGCTGAGGGCTTCACTGATTTCGAACAAAGACTTGATTGGGATTTCGGGATGGTCAGGCATGAGGTCAAGAGACAAAATGTAGAATGGATGACTGAAGCTTGGTAAAAAATTCCCTTGGACAATAGCACGACAAACGATGAGACTCAGGCAGCATGGTATTGACATAAGTTCATGATCCAGGAGGCAACACGAACTCTCCATATGTTTGGAAGAATAACCAAATGGAGGAGGACACAACTCTATGTAGTGAGAATAGATTCCTAAGGTCATATTAAATCCTAGAGCTTGATGAACAAACAAAAGGATGTGATTTGTCCAAGGGTGACTCATTGTGCTGCCAACAAAAAGAAAATAATTTTCCCTTCCTCTTTTTGGGGTATATTTGATTTTTTTGTCTTTTTCAATAATTTTTGGGAAGCTTGAAAAGTAATAAAAAAATAATACATTACGAAGGAGGAACGAGTGTCGCAAACATACTAGTTTGAAGCACAAGGAACACACTAATGTTCAGAAAAATAAAACATATGCAGGAAAAGGACTCTCGGGAAAATCCCTCCATGGGTCAAGGTGTCAAGACGCAGAGGAAAAAGTGCTACAAGGCTTGCGTATAAGGCATGCTTCAAATGGTTCAGTTGAGGGCAACATGGATTCAGAATTAGGCCAAAGACACAAGAATTCAAATGCGATTAACAAGACACAATGATAATGTCCTTCGATGTAATTTTAACAATCCCAGAGAAGGCAAGCTCAACGGTGTTTCAGTTTTAGAGAGTCTGAAAAAACGTAAAAGGAGACTCCACTGGGGTACCTTTTTCGAAGGTAGTCTTACTGAAAAGGGGTAAACTAGCACTGAAAAGACGTCTATTCAAAATCATTTTAATGAGTGTGACAAAGACAAGATCACTCAACAATCTTTTCACTTTTAAGGAGTCTGAAAAGAGCTTAACTATGGACTCCGTATGGGATGTTCTTTTGGACCATTTTAACGAGTGTGAAGGAACAAGGTCACTCGACGATCTTTTCAATTTTAGGGAGTCTAAAAAGAGCTTAGCTATGGACTCTTTGGGGGTTCCTTTCTGTAAATTTAGTACCTTAGGCCTGAAAAAGGGTTAAAATTATTCCTAAGAATATTCTTCTAGAGAACCGAAGCTCCTAGAGTATACCTTTGTTCGTACAATTGACCATTCAGATTGAAAAAGGGGTAAAATACCACCGAACATACATGCCTTCAAATTTCATTTTAGTGAGCGTGAAGGGCAACAAGATCGCTCGACAATATTTTAATGTTTAGAGGGTCTGAAAAGGGCTTAAAAGAAGACCCATCACTATTTGGGAGTCCCGAAGATGAGGTCAAGAGTGATGATGAATCATGCAGATGAGGCTCAAACTCGTAATTAGGACAAGACTAGCAAGGACTCCCTAGCCTATAGTCATTAACGATGGCATGGACACCAAAAATGCAACCAAGATCTACCTAGGGAATCCATGTGAAGGTAGGATCTACCACTAAATTACGACACTTCTAAAGAAGTAATGATGGTTCTATGTCACAACTTGGTGGGGTCGATCCTATGGAAAAGAAAAAAAAGACAACGAGATACAGAAAGTGGAGGTGGAATCCTAACTTAAATGCAACAAGTTGAAAAAATGACTTTTTACCAAAGGACCTTTAAAAAAGACACAAATCTCCAAAAAAATTCCCAATACCCAAAGTTGTACTTATCGTAACATTCCACAAGAAACTCTTGAACCATACTAAACGATTTTCAGGCTATAAAAATGACAAAGGGGTTCAAAAAATGACAAAAAGGGGCCAAAAAGTCTATAAATAGAAGCTGATAGCTCATTATCACCATGCTAATTGAGAAATTGACTAAGAAGCTAAAAACACCCCTTTGTCAAAAGTGTTGATTCTGGGAGCTTCAGTGGACGAAACAAACTTCTGCTTGGACCAAGTAAGTACAAATCATCCCCTCCTGCATTTCCATTCCTCCTTTTCCCATTTGTTTTTGTTTTTTTGGGGGGTGATGACCTTTAAAAGGGTCGGCACTACGTGTACGCGGGCTGTCCAAGAACAACCCGGTGTGCACGTGGGTATAAGAGAAACTGCCCATGTGTACACACGACTGTCCTCAGTACAACCCACATACACCCTCAATAAGTGGGAAAAAAGGGAAAGAAAGAGTTAACTCTCCACTTTTTTGTGTTTGCAAGATGTATGTTCATTGGAGAGAGAGGGAACATAAGGACTTTGATTTTTTGGTCTCAGAAGACTCCGTTGCTATCACTGCCTTAGAACAACGTGGGTTGCTAAAATTCTTCCAGTGTCCATTCATGAGGGCACAATCCAGGTTGATAAATGCCTTGGTAGATTACTGGCACTCGGATGCGGAGGCAATCATGCTTGATGGACAGTCGTTGACTCTGACGACTGAGGACATATATTTTATGACTGGCCTCTCAAAGAGAGGGGAACCAGTCAACTTGTGCACTTTCCCCCCCGGGCCACACAAAATCGAGGATTTGATTGGACTCCACTACAAGGATGGTACTGAGAAAGTAGGTTCTTAGGTGCCTATTCATAAGATCAACAACCTACCTCTGAAAGCTATTGTTCTACTCATTGGGTGGATCATTGGATCCACATCTTTGCATCATGCTTCCTGGGTTCACATGCATTGTGCAGTTCAATGCTTAAATGCACAAATTTTTGACTGGAGTACAACCATGCTGACATGCATGAAAATATAGTTGACAGATTGTCGAGTGCGGGCACACAAAAAATTTGGGTTTAGGATTGTTTTTTGCTCTTTATTCTTTGAGAGGGTACCTAGTCTCAACCCTAGAGAGATGATATGAGGGCACAAGGCCTCTCTCCCAGCGTTATGCAGGTGGGTGGCACTGTTTTCACAACAGGGAGGAGGGAGGAATATCGAGGCCTTTGATGACAAGTTTTTTTCCTGGTGGGCATGACAGATTCTGGCGATAGAGGACTACCCCTATGCCGGGATTGACTTCTCTAGAAACCATGACATGGACGTACCTCCCAGAGTAGAGCGAAGAGATTTAGGTATGCTTGTTTTGTTTTTTTCAATGTTATTTAATTTTTATTTCTTTTTATATATATCATTTTTTTGTGTACCAAAGTATCTGAAAAGTATGTATCCATTATGTGCAGATGTGGGACCAGTGCGTCCAACAGATTTCATGAGGAGCAGGCGACATCCTCAACCAGAGGCAGGATCAACAGTAGTAGGGGGGGCTCCAGCCGGAGAGGTTGATAGATTTTTGAGACGGTTGGAGTGGAACCTTACCGCACTCACTCATACATTCCCAATGGAAGAGATCAAGGACCTGCTGCCATTGATGCAACCTCACGTTGTTGGGGTACCATGAACTTGGGTCTAGCTCTTTTGGCGCTTGGCCAATGCCGTTTTTCATTATGACAGGGTCAACAGACACGCCCTTAGCTAGGCTATACTTTTTACATGCCGAGGGAACCTTTTGTATATTTTTGAGGGCATAAGCCCTGTGACTCTTACTGGACATATTTTTGAGGCGCTTGCGCCCACTCATGTACTCTGATATTTTCGATATATATATGTTTTTTACATCTTTTTATGTCTTATGGATTACATTTTATTTGCAAATGTATTTACATGTGTGTGTGTATGCTTTTTCTTACATGTGGGCAAAATGCAAATCTAATATATGATTAGCTAGAGTATTTGTAACTTGATTCAATCTCCTAGGAACATGGATATACGTAATGTAATTAAAGCTTCATTCTAAGAGACGTACCCTAACGAACCATCGGTGTAGAGTAGGATCATAAACTTGGTAAACCCCATTTAACTGAGACACAACCAACTAACCATTTAAATAGAACTGGAGATGAGAGATATCATGTGACGAAGCATCGCAAAGCAACTCTATAACTGCACTGTATTCGACAACATTGTTTGTGGTATCACCTAAACAAATTTCTCTTGAAGATAGCAACTAGCCTTGAGGTGTAAAAATTACCCAAGTTGCAGAAGCAAGTCCTCGAGTGTGCCGGCTAGCACTGTCCGCGAACCCAATGAACACCTCTGATTCACTTGACATCTGCCATAGTGAAAAATATGACATCAAAAAATAACACATCCATAAAAACAAAAAGACAAAAATTAAAAAAACAAATCTACTAGAACTATACATATGTACAAGAAGTCACCCAAGGCGACCCACCTACGAGTAATACTTCTTGAGGTAGAGACCATTTCTAGGCTCCGACAAAGCATTTCCCTTGAATTCTACCAGATGATAAGCGCCCTTTTTTAGAACCTCTTTCACGATGAAAGGTCCAAACCACATGGGTTTGAACTTGCTTGCCCTTAGGGGGTCCTTATCTTGGTCGTAGACTAGGACAATGTCACCTTCAGAGAAAATTCAAGGATGAACAGACCGATCATACTGACACTTGAATTTTTTCTTGTGAGCCTCATTAGCCAAGGCCAAATCATGATGCTTCTCATTGAGCTGCTCAAGGTATACTAAACACCCTTAAAGCAGTGAAGTGTCTGGCAATAACTGTATTTCCAACTTTAGAGATGAGATTTGACACTCTATGGGAAAGACTGCTTCCAGCCCGTAAACGAGTTGAAAAGGTGTGAAACTGGTTGTAGTCTTAACAAATGTTTGGTAGGCCCATAATGCCGAGTATAACATCAAATGCCAATTTGACTTGGCCGAATTGATCGTTTGCTGTAGAATGGTCTTAAGAGATTTATTTACAGCTTCCACTTGACCATTCACTTGTGGGTAGTAGGGTGATGATTTTTCTTGCCTCAACCCAAGCTTTGATGTTAACTCAGACATCATTTTTTTCTAAAATTGACTGCCATGGTTAGTGACAATCTCTCTCGGGATGTCGAACCTTGCTATAATTTGGTTAAACAAAAAGAGAGCTGCGGTCTCTCCGTCATCTTTGAACGTTGGCATAGCTTCGACCCACTTGGTGAAGTAGTCTACTGCTACGATGATATAATGGTGCCCCCTTACTGAAGGGGGGTTGCATGTAGTGTAATCAATCCCCCACTTGGTGAAGGGACCAATGGTAATGAAAGGAAACATGGGAGAAGGGTGTGCCCTCATCTTCCAAGAGAAGATCTGACATGGGTGGCACTTCTTGACCGATTCAACACAATCTTTGATTAATGTCGGCCAGAAGTAACTGGCTCAGAGAATCTTTTAGGATGTTTCCAACCCAGACAAATGACCACCACATGCTCAAGTGTGGTAATCATTAAGCATGCTTTCTTTTTCTTCATAAGTGAGACATGGGCGAAAGATGCAATCTACACCTCGACGATATAAAGTGTCCTCTAGTATGAGATAGTTCTTGGCCTGATGGTGTATACGATGACACACATCACGAGAAGTAGAGGCAAGGCACTTCAAAGTTTGGACATAGACAAGTACATCTCCATACCAGGGGTCCGAAGATGCAGTCAAAAACATGTCTCCTTTAATAAGCGATTCTTCGGTCATAACATCACCTGACTTGACCGAAAGTTCTGATATGAGTTCCGCAAAAACCAACGACTTTTTGGATTTTTCCGAAACAAAATCTAAGTCAAATTCCTGGATGACAACTGTCCATCTACTGACCTTTCCTCCTATTAATCATCGTGTCAACACGTACTGAAACATATTCACAATGACAATGATGGTGGTTTTGCGAAACAAGATATAATGACAGAACCGTTGGACATCATGAACTGCTGCCAACGCAAGTTTCTCAACATGGGAATAATTGAGTTTTGCTCCAAATAGGCCTTGGGTCAGGTAATAAATCACATATTCTAAGAGAAACTGATCCTCCTGAACCAAGACCATACCGATGGTCGACGCTGCCACAATCAAGTATAATAACAAATACTTATTATAATTGGGTGGCCAAAATAGAAGGGCAGTCGTGAGGGTAAATTATCACAACCTATGCATTCATCGACTATTTGGTCAATAAATGGTGTGGGTAAATTATCCTTTGGACATGCCTTGTTCAAATCATGGAAGTCCATACATACGTGAATCGCACCCTATTTTTTGTCGACTAGAATGGGATTTGACACCCATTGAGTCAAATGGATGGGGTAGATAAAAATTGCTTTGAGCAGTTTCTCTACATCATCCATAATCACTGATGCTTTCGTAGGGTTGACCAGATGAAGCTTCTACCAGACCAGATTAGCATCAGGATAAGTCATGATTTCATGTTCGACGATTCTTGGATCAATGTCTGTCATTTTCTCATAAGACTAGGCAAAAACGTCGTGAAATTCTGTAAATAAATCCGTGTAGATTCGAATTTCCTCGGGGGAACAATCAACTCCGACGAGAATATTATTCACAACGCCAGGGGTTCTAGAGATATCAATAGGTATTGTTTCAATGATGGTTTCCATATTTCCCTCAGCGTAAACAATTTGCATAGCCAAGGGATTGATAAGACAAGACCTATCTCCAATCATAGTCAAAGTGAAATCTCCTACTTCAATTCTTCTTAACTCTGGGAGGAAGTAAGATCTGTGATGGAGATCATCCCAGGGTCTGTTCAGACTAGTCATTGCTTCATCAAAAGGAAAGAATAAGTCTAAAGAATTAGTATCGGTAAGGGAACCTTGAGCCCAAGTAGGCTTGAGAATCGGATCTAACTCCTGTGCAGGTGTCAGATCGGAGTCGGCGGAAGCTTGCTGGACTATTGAGTATGCAACTTCTTCTATCGACAAGGGAATGGCCATACCCTGGTTCCTTTTCCCTTCCATCATGGATGATGGGGAAGGAAGAGTCCATGGATCGTTGAAGTAAGTCATACGAAACGACGAGACTAGAAAAATCTCAACCTTAGGTTGGTCGGAAATGAAATTAACATCGACTGAAGGAGGTGGGTAATCGAAAGTACCCATCAAAGGTGGGAACAAACCAACCCCTATATTGATGATGCCGGGTTGAGGTTTATCAATCATAGGGACCATGGATGCCCCCGATGAAGGGTCAGGATGAGAGAAAGACAACTAATCAATGGTCACGATCTGACCCTCATGTGGAACCAACAATACCCAAAAAAATGTAGCGACCACTGCTTTCATAGAATAGGTCCAACTCCTTCCTAAAAAGATATTGTATTCGAGAGACACATCAACCACTTCAACCTCGATGCACACGGTCTTCCCCCCTAACTACATGGGAAAAGAGGGGATGATGCCATGTGGTCGAAATGAACGACCGTCGAAAGCAGTAAGAAGAGTTGGTGAAGGAGACAAAACAGGTTGGGCAATGGCCTTCCAACACTCCAACGGCATGACGCATGTCGAGGCGCCCTCATCAACCACCATGTGGAAAATGTTCCAGGTAAAATTTTTCATGGTGTAAGCCACTACTATCTGAAATGCCACGTGGTAAGGGAGACTAGGTTTTAAGTCGGTCGTATCAAGCATGATCATACTCAGATTACAAGTCTCAATAGATCCTAAGGCGGCTAGCAGAGCCTTTCTCTGGGAAGGGAAGCTATGGAGGACCTCTAAAGAAGACATCACACAAGGGGTTTGAGACAAATCCTCCACCACAGAGTAGTTCTAGGCGGCCCTTGCATTTGGATTGTGAGAATATTTCTTGAATGCACCTTTTGGGATGCGTGTCATTGTTTTTCCCAACGTCTTCTTGATTTGGAGATGAAGAGGTGGGTTTTCGGCTTCTTTTCTCTTCCCATTGGTGTTTGGAATTCCATAATCATGTGCTCTAGTCAATATATAGGCATCACCTTTCATCATATACACGTTCGCAGATGAAGAATTAGTCAAAGACGGAGGGGGTCCTTGACTGCCCCCTTCCGTGCTCGGAGAGGCTTCAGTTAAATTTTTCCCATGTTGAAATGGGTTTGTTAACACAACAAGATGCTATTGCGCCAATAAATTTTGGGCTTTCGCAAACCGAGGGCACTGGTGAGTCAGGTGGTCTTTCATGCACAGGTTACATAGATACTTCAACTTCTTCTTTTCCTCGCTAGCATTATTGGTAAGTTTCTTATCTCCCTTACCCTTGTTTCACTATTTCTTATTTCTGTCAGGTTGCTGGGTGGCCTTTGGGTTTGTCGATTTCACACTATGTACATCCAACATTTGGGTAGGGGGGGTAGCCAGACCAGTGGTCTGGCTGGATGCTTTCTGCTATATCAACAATTGATGCAATTGTTTTGACAATTGATCAATGTGCTTCATTTGTGTTGAACCAACAATACCATCGGCATGTGGTCCAACTCTTTGTTTGGTCTTGTCAAGTATTGACCATGGTGCATCTGGAAAAAAATCGTAAAGTAGACCAGACTAAGAGTAAATAAACTCTAGCTATTAAGCTCTCATTATTGCATCTTCTTCGGAAAACACTCCCAACGTTGTGACGCCTTTGGCTAACAGGGGCACCAAATACTTAAGGAACCACTCAAGCAGGAATGCTGGTGAGACTGGTACTTTTTTCAAACTTTTCTGGCGTCTCCATTCTCAAATGTGATTGGAGATATGGTCCACCTTTGTCTGCTCAAAATTGGCCAGCAATTCGGTGCCAGCGTCGTATCTCACAGGTAATTGGAAATGGTTTAAGAAAACCATTTCCAATTCACCGAAGGAAGAGTATCTTGAGCATTCGAGTTCAATGTACCATTCCACGACACTCCCTATGAGAGTGTGTTGAAACAAATACAATTGGATGGAGTCGTCTTTAAATGAATTGGACAAGCACCAAACATGAAAGGTAGTCACATGATCACCTGGATATTCATTAGTCTTAGCTTCGAACTTTGGAATGTCTGAAGGCAACTTGGTCGACATAGGAGGTCAATGCAGATCGTGATAGATAGGGTCATTCAATAACCTTGTCAAGTCTAGCAAATGCAAAGTTGCAAGAAATAGTAGTTTGGGTTGTTGATTATAACCATGGAAAAAGGGGCTTGGAGTTTGATAGGCACCAGGTTACCAGAAAAAGTTAGGTTACTGGCTAGGGTTCTGGTAAAAACCATGGCCATGAACAATGTACGGATTTTGCATTGGTTGAGACATCATCGACTGACTCCCATAATAGGACGTAGAAGGTTGGGCTTGCGTTGCATTCCAAGGATTTTGGGAAGGGTTACCCCCTACCAATCCAACGGGCATAGGTCCTGAGCCTTGCTCGGGGTTCCATTGGCTATGGAAGGGGTTGCCCCTGATCGACATCCCTGACCATGAATTCCAAGGTCCTTGTGAGGAAGGAATTCTTGGGTTTGCCCCCTGTGCAAGAATAGTATCCTGCATAGGATTTTGTTTTCCATAATCGGGGTTGCCCCTAACAGAGATGACAGTTGAAGAGAAAGTGTTGTTACCAAACGTGCCGAAAAAAGAGAACGACATCGAACCTACCATCATGCTATAATAAGGAATTCCTTGACTACCTGCTCCAAACGAGCTAAAGTTTACGTTCGGCCCGACAGTATGCTATTGAGAATTGTCGAGCGAAGGGGACGAAGGAGGTATATGACCCCCTCCATAAGGGAAAGCATTATAGGAAGCTGAGTGCCCCCCATGGATCCTTGTAGAAGAGAATTGGAGATCCCTAGCCCCATACCTAAAGTATGTGGAGTGGAGTAGGAAAGGACAGAGTTCGTATCAAATCTAGGCATCCCGTATGAGAAAGGAGGGCATGTCACACTCTGGGTAAAAGGAACAGTGATCACCGCGATAGACGTAATCATACCATTGCCCTAGGTAGAGGTGGTTGAGACCATGGTAGTCTAGATAGATAACAGTTGGTTACGAGGTGGAACACCCCCTGTAGTGAAATCCGTAGAGGGAATATGAGAATTCCCTGAAGAATTCGCAGCATTTGGTTCCATTTCTACTTGTGACACTATCTAACACTAGTAAGGATAAACCTGTACGATGATGGGTGTCAATAGATCAGTGTTCAGAGGTTTGTACGGACCATAAGCTTCCGCTCCAAGGTCTGAAATGGTTGGTTCCTTCGGAATCAAATGTTCTTCTCTCGGAGATGGGTCAGGCACAGTTTCCTATGACCTGGTCACCTCAAAAGACCCTTGCTGGTCTAGTTTTCGCCTTAGCGGTGGCGAGGATGGCTCTAGATTGGCCGGTGGCAGGCCAAGAATCCTTCGTGAACAATGACGCTCCTGATCCTCCACTGTGTGAGAAGATCTATGACACACTAGGTATTTCTATTAAAATTCAAGAACCAACACACACTAGAAAAAGTCCCTATGAGATAAGACAAGAAAACCACTAGCTAGTTGGAAGAACCGTTACACCAGCCAACACTAGAGAAACTTATCGCTGCAAGTGCAACTCAAATACGGAAGCACCCTCTGGGTATACTCTACAAAGAGTGGCCTAATTTTTGTTCTAGGTACCGTGGTATACCCCCGCAGTCACCTGTCTAAGTCCCTAAAATAAAGGCAACTAGGTTACCATCACGCGAACGGTCACTAGGCGGGTACAGTCGACAGTCAGGTGGACCGCAATGAGCAGGGTATCAAGCTCAAAACCTATCAAGGGTATCGAAACAAAGTGTTCCTAAAGAAAAATGAGGACCTCGAATGGATTTGAGACCCTCAAAGCTCCGTAGAATATGCGATCAACGGAATCCCAAGATAAGCCCTCTATATGCATTCCCCACTATGCTTGGTCTGGCTTTGGAGGGGTTTTCTCCGCTACCTTTCCACACACAACCTCGTGTTTAGCCCCTGTGTTAGAGGGGGGTCCTGAATAACTTTCACGATACTGGAGTTTTTAGCACTCCCTAGCATAGATTCTTATGTTTTTTTTTGTAGCCTTGAAGATTTTCCTCTCCAATCCTAAATCAAGGCTCTAGCCTAGACTAGTTGATGGACCCTTCAAACATAAAGTCTAGTTGATTTTAATTAATCATTAATTTTAGTGGTTGTCTTAAGTCAAAGGGAATGAAAGTGAAACCAATGATGTTTTTAAGAGACGAAAGAGAAGAACATATAATGAAACTGAAAAACAAACTACTTCTTCTTCACAAATTTAGATTTGCACATTTAAACTCTTTAACCAACTTTTCAAACTACTTTTTTTTTTCTAAGATCTTTTAAAAGGAAACTCAAAACAAGTTTTCGCTCGACAATGAGCTACTTATTTTCCTAAGTCAACAACCAAGAACTTATGAAAGCATTCTTTTTCATGATTATTTAATACAAGCAACCAACTACTTAACCAAACAAAGAAAGTTAGATCTATATTTTTTATTATGCTTCCAAAACAAGAAATTTTAAAATGTGTTCTTTTCTTCTTTTCTAAAGCAAAAAGGAAAAAAAAAAAAAGACAAGACAAGACCAAGAAATTACTTCTGGCCCATCGTAGGCCACGAGGATTCACTGACAAAACCAAAGAGGCAGATAAGAACAGACTCACTATCTTGTCTAAAAAATGAATAAAGAAAAATGCAAGAACAAATTTAAAAAGAAAATCTAAACTGAAGTCAAACCTTAGCTACAGAATGTTATAATAGATACCAAGAATGGATCAAGAAAACTCCTGAGAAGTACAACTTCTGACAGGGAAGAGGATGACTTCCCCTTAGAAAAATAAATTCTCAACAGAGGCACGCTACTGACACTTCAACAGCTAGCGTATGTACGTGGGCTGTCTAAAGGTAGGGCGCGTATGTATGACTGTAGGCTCACTGTAGACCATGTACACATCTGTAAATTATAAAAAAATGAAAAATAACAGTCCAACAAACCAGGTAGGGAGTACTGGTATTGAAATCCAGAATCCCTTAAAGACACAGAAACTTACTTTGATAAAGAAAATGCAAGGAGAATATTATAAAGAAAAGATAATCTGAGGTTATACCTAGGCTACAGACTGCAACAACAGAGACCAGAACTAGATCAAGAAAACCCCTGAGAAGGATTACTTCTGACAGGGGAGAGGATGACTGCCTCTCCTTCTTAAAAACAAAAAATTTCTGAACTCAGGCATGCTACTGACACTTCAGCAGCCAGTGTATGTACATGGGCTGACCAAAGGTAGGGTGCGTATGCATTCCTACAGGCCCACTACATGCCGCGTACACCTCTATTAATTTCCAAAAAGAAAACCAACAATCAAGAAATCAAAGTAGGGAGTATTGTTATGGAATACCAGAATCCTTACAAACTCAAACTCTTGCTGAAACTCATAAAAATGTAATCAAACCAATTTAAAACACCCAAAAAGTATCCCCAAAAACCCTAGAGATCTTCCCTAGTATGGTCGCCAATTCTGATGTGGGTGGGAAAACCCCCTACAGACTAGCACCAAGGGTTCTGTAATGCATGCATAAATGACCCTTTAAAATCTCCTACTTTTTACTATCATCCCGACATAGATCCCACATTCATGCATAAAGCACAAGGATAAAAGGATATGATAACTCTACCTTGAACTCCTCGTTTGGTGTTGATACTTTTGCATTCAGTTTCTCTTTGACTGTAAGTCTACTCCCAAAGCCAACTTGCATTCATAAATAGACAAACAAAGAACTCCAAACATGCATCTTATATATGAATTAGTGGGTTAGAGGTTTTAATAAAATATAATCAAAACTGAATATTGAACACCTCATATGGTGGGACGAGAAAAGTAATTATTTCTTATTAACCTCACAAAAGTAACTTACAATGGTGAGATTGGCCACTTCTCCTCGAACCTGGTCCTAGGCTTCTCTTCAACTGTGCACCAACCGCTTCCACATATGCTTCTCCTCTTCAGTTCTCACAAAATGGTTGCAAAAGATTGGGGCAAGGGGAATGCAAAAATTGGCAGAGTTTCTTTGCTCTTATTTTTCTCCCTTTGAATGGGACCCCTACCTGTTCTTTTATAGTCTAAAAGAGGGTAGTTATCCGGTTGAGTGACCGACTATGAGTGGTCAAACGGTTTAGGAAATTACCCAGAAATCTGTATTCCGTCTGCAAATTTCTATTTTTTGTGCTTTTGTCAGTATACACGGTTGTAATGGGTCAACTAGCGTATACATGCGAGCAACAATGGTGTAGGGCATGTGCATATTCAAAAGGATCATTTTTAGAAGAGATGTTTAATGGTGGCTAGGAAAAAATGGCAATTGAGACGACCCGATGCTAGGTATGCATGTCTGGTGCAAATTAGGGTTATAACAAGTTTAAATAAGTTTCAATTGTTTCTCTTCTATGAGCGAGTGCAAGGTGTGCATAGTATCCAAAAGGTGTGTGTGAACAAGTCTGTTTTGAATCGAAGCTTAGAAGAGATAACATAAAACTTATGTATGCAAGGAGTGCATAGGCTTCCACAAGGAGTGCGTGACTGAGCCCGTTTTGGCTCAGATATTTAGCTAGGATAGTTGAAGTTGGCATATAAGAGGAATTATGCTCAGAGTCATATTGTTTAGGAGGCACAATCGAGTGTGAAAGGATTGTTGCAAGGAGTGAAAAGTCATCCTTTAATGGTCAATATTGAAGGAAGTTTGTCCACAAGGAGTGCATGATAGAGTCTTAGACTCAAAAGCTCAGGAGGGAGAATGATGAGAAATATTCAAAGGGAAGAATCCTTTTAAGGTTTCCCAAAGCTAACGAGCCAGATCCGTCTCAGAGAGAAACGTTATTGTTCCAGACCATCAAATCTGGGAGAATTGCGCAGAGGTTGGCCTTAAGAGTTTCAACGCTTCGTGGTTCAAAAAGTTTGGAGGTGTGTTATAAGAGCAGAGTCACGAACTTGTGAAGTCATGAAGTAATATCGACCATTGGCTGCATAGAGGACACATAGCAGCGGATTAGGAAATTCGGAAGGCGGAGTTTCAGAGGTTTGTGTGCAAGGAAAATAGGAGTTTTGTGAAGTTGTGAAATCCAAAGTACAGGTTGGTTGTCAGAATCCAAGGGGACATGTAACACCCTGTTTCCCCCAGTCTGTAAAAATAACTATACTGGCCAAGTATTGTGGCAAACTCAGAAATGTGAATGTGTGATGTGAGTGGACCTTGTGAAAAAGGTCGATGGATGTGAATAATATTATGAATATATANCTGCTGAGAGGGGGGATGTGCTGAAAAAGAGACCACGATGGCTGAAGAAAGGTGGTGTAAGGCACCTGGAAAGGTGGCGTTAAATTCCACCGAAACCAATACCATATTTGGACTTCACTGGCCCGGAGAACCAAGAGTGGCTCGCTGGCCCCGAATTAAATGACTCGCCAGGTTGGTAGGTAAAGGGCTCCTCATGAGTAATGAGGGATGGGGGTGAACCGCCCATACGTAGAGTCCTCAGAACTGACCACCGTGAGGAAGATCGTGCCACACGCAACCTTGTCGAAAGAAGAAAAGGTGGGAAGAGTGTGGGATCAAGGGGGAGACGCAAGGGAAAGAGGAAGAGGAGAACTCTGGAAAAATACATAGTGAGTGATAACAGAGAAGAAGGAGAGTAACCTTCATTCTCGGTCACTGGTAAACAGAGATGTAGTCTCGTAGCATCGTGGTCTCAGCTCGGGGGTGGCTAGCGGTCAATCCGTTGGGAGTCGCTGAGCCTACAGTTGGGTGGAAACGAGCACCCCTCTCAGCAGTTGCAATCACA
>CBVK0100306110.1:341-15068 GCA_900067695.1 Picea abies | reverse complement strand
CTTCTTACATTGACTTATTCAAATTTATTAAATAGGCCTTATTAACTAATGTTGGCCTTTATTACGTGGAAATATATTACTCTATCTACATGAGGAGTTAGGGAGGTTAGGTCCCTAACATGATACAACTTCTGCAACATTTATGCAGGTGGTTAAGAGCACGTAACTTCTTCTACTTATCATCAAATTGTCAACAAAATATGATAAAATACAAGCCAATAAGTACCTCGTGCCAAAAGTGTCAGTTGAGCACAAAAAGGGTAAGTAAAGGCTAGAAAGGTGGATGAAACGTATGTAAAGGATTCCAAAAAACTGGATAAAAGGATAACAATATCAAGGTTGGTCACACTCTCTCTTACATGAGTTATTATTGTTATGTGATGTTATGATTAACTATTATATTGTTTTTACAATTATAACGATGGTCGTAACAATTTCTTCCATGAGGATAAAAGATGTGTTATGTTGTTTTTCCTTTTAATTCTACCTAAGTGTGCTTAGTTTAGAGAAATGAACAAAGTTTTTCTTATGCCTTTGGTTCTATTTTATTTTCTTATATTTTGGTTAGCTTTCACATGCTTTAAGTTTTGCTTTACATTCTTGGAATGTAGAGATCACAACGTTGCATTTTAGTACTTTCGGAGAATGTTTCATTTTAATTTATTGGTATATCGTCCAAGTTCATCTTTCTTTAGCTAGAAAAATAATAGTGTTTGCTTATCAACTAGAATGATGCCAACATTATTAATTGCATTTCCTCCCACAATAAGACAATCAAAGTTTGCTAAACAGTCCCTTAGATATATCAAAATTGGGTTAGACAAATTAACATAGTTTTTTCTTATGCATCTGGTTCTCTCTTATCTTTTTATCTTTTGGTGTGCTTCAATATGCTTCATTTTATCTCTTGCATTCTTAAAATGTAAAAAGCATAATGTTGCATTTCAGTACTTTCACAACATAATGAAATGAGATAACATAACTCTGCCATACACTCTTAAATCAATCTCTTTCAATTTACACTTTATGCTCAAATCCATATTAAATCATTCTCAACATGTAAGCAATTTTCTTTATAAACTAATCCATCCATACACCAATAACTTACTTGGTGATTCAAGACAAACTCAAACAAACTGAGGGAACAAAAGATTCTATTAAATCAAACTTTTGATTAAATCTTTGAAACAATTTGATAACATTCTTATTATTAAACTATTATTTCAAAAAAATCATTCGTTCGTCTTGTAATCCAAACATCAATTAGATGATAACACTATTATTATTGAACAATTATTTTCATAATTTATTTGGTTCATTATTCGTGGAATCCAAACATTCGGATGAATGGAAGTGAGTACGACCATATCCTTATCTAACTATAAATAACAGTTAGATTAATAGTAGCAGAAACCATTTATATTCGATTTACGAGTATATAATTACATAAAGAAATGACAATATAATATATTGAGGAAAAGAACACCGAGATTAGTAGTGAGCAGGTTCATGAGAGATAATGCAGTGTCCAGGGCATTTCCTATTGTATGTTTCTGGGAAGTGGTATTCGATTGGGTCACTTATTTTGTATACCATGTCACACCACTGGGAAGTGGTATTCGATTGGGTCACTTATTTTGTATACCATGTCACATCTATGGTGTAGCTTTGCCACGTGTTTAAAGCTAAAGAAATCATAGCCATACATGTGTCTACATGTGTCTAGCATTTTTTAGACCTTTTGAAACATGTTTTAATTAAACTCCATAGGTGCTTACAAGAATGTTGAGTACCGACAAAATCCCTTTTCATTATCCTTAAATGTTGCAATCCATGAGTTGAAATATCCATCAAATGCTTCATTGTTGTTGTGATCCATACCATTGCTAACTTAAACACGCTTTTGTCTCTTTTCATAGCAATGGAGTGATCAATAACCTTCTTGAATTCCTTAATCGCCCACTACTCGTTATGTTCATATGTGAGACCATGGTTTTCTTAGTCATCCACTTTGCTACTAGGTGTGGCGTTGCACTCATCTCCAAAACTGTTGCAGTTGGATAATAATGTCAACAATACTACAGAATCAAGCAATAAATCTAGACTTGCTACATGAGCAATGAGTGACACGCTAGAAGGAATGGAATGGGATGCACCCTTAATATACATTTATGCATTCACAACATGTTTACATATATTTTTCCTCTTCACTCCATGCATTCACAAAAGGCCATCTTTGGTCTAGGTTTACACATTGTAAAATGTATATGGTTGTCCAAATTGTGATTTGATGTTCACATTATCTGGGTGGGTAAGATTATAAAGGACATTTATATCCAAGGTGTTAAGTGCACTCTTGCACACGGTCTTTTGTATGTGGTCTACCACAAATTAGGAGAAAAAAAAAATCTATCATAAACACAAAAAACAAATAGTAGGAGTGTATTTGTACAATAACTTTTGTGATAAGCCAATTCATTTGGTGAGAAGATGCACTACAAACATGCAATAACCCCAACCTTAAATCAATGATATTTTTTTACATTTCCTATAAAAACAAAATTAACACATCATATTATTATTTATGTTTTACCTAATGTTGATATTGATAGATTATTTTTTCAGATTTAATATAGTGTCATCACAGAAGGAACTAGCATTGAACACTTGCATCTATAAGGAACTACTGCTTTATGTGGTTATGGTAGGACTCAATGAGAGTATTTGTTTCGAGTTTGAATGTTGGAATCCCGACATGCTTTGATCCACATACTTACAATATTTTGGATAACATATTCGAATAATTCTTACAACTATATATAAATAAATACATTAGTTAAATCAATATGACAAATTTATTCACTCAATTGTGGCTCCCCTTGATATTTGAAATGTTTTATGATATCAATTTGCTTAGATACTTTTTGATAGAACTCATGCATGTGTTCATGGCATCCTCAATTGATAATGAAAAATGCATTATGCTCCCTAGGAACTTGAACATATATATCTCTCTTTTAGTGTCACTAGCATACTTGGCCACTTTCATTAGCCAACATCAATGCACATGCTAGATACAGAGAAATATTAGATAATATAAAACATCATGGTTCGTGGATGAACAATATTTAAATGAAATAGCACTAGAAATAGGTACACAATGAAATGAGGGAAGAAAAAGAATTAAGTGGACTTAGCACCCCATTTGGATCTATGCAAGCATGTCATCAACAACAAAGAATGAAGGTTTCCATGTGGCTGAGGAAGACAAATCACGTTGGTGAAATGCACACAACCACCTTAGAATTTGTTTCTTGCATTGCATTGTTTGATATGACTCAAGCATAAGAATGTCATTTTGATGTGTGTTGAAAGAAATAATGTTGTACAAAGGATAGTCCCATGACACGTAATTTCATGAATTTATATTAGAGAAAAATATTATTGACCTGGTAAATAATACCACCACAAGCCAAAGTTTTATGTTCACATTATAGAATAATCATGCTTGCCTAAAAAACAAGGTCACTAGAAACCAAAATTTCATGAACTCATATTAGTAAAGAACAAAGTTAGCCTGGTAAATAAGGCCACATGAAACCAAAATGCCTTATATTTGTTGGTACAAAAGGTCAAATCCATTACAAGGATATTGTAGTGTGTGTGCCTAACAATCTGCTCCACTTGTTGTTTCATCATTATTCATAGTGTGAATGACTCTCGATTTAATAGGAACACATCCACCTCGTTTGTTTCCACCCAATATTGGACATTGAGGGAGTCATCCTCATGAATTTGGTTTTGTGGTCATCAATATATTTGTTTGGAATTTCTCTTTTTTATAGGAATGCATCCCTTCCTATTATGAGTAAATTCTCATGATTTTTTTGTCCAACAAGCATCTCATAATGCTTAATGTGTGTCTTGGTCAGAGAAACATAAACTAAAATGAGAGGTCCTTCCCAGTGTCTTGTATTATTTTTATAAGTGCACACAGTGATGTCATTATTGGAGTGTGGATGTAGGATCAACATGACCATGGAAAGGCAAACCATGTTTGTCCATGTGACATTGAGACTGGACGTAAATGATGACTTATAGGTGCAACTAGTCTATCATGAAATATTTTGACAATGTATTATGTTTGGCATCCTCTCTTCCTCCTCTTTATTCATATGCTTCTTATTTTTCAATTGATCCTTAATAATGCCTTTGTAATCTTCTGGATTGTAGTAACATCATTGCCTAAAATCATGAAAGGATGAGCTAGGTCTAAGCATTTAAATAACAATGACATATTTCCAAGTGCACCTGCATTTAAAATTAAGATATCAATAATATAGGAAGTAAAAATGTTACCATACTACCTCCAACATTCACATTTTAAACTAACAAGTTACCAATACATGGAAAATTTTCAAACATATTTCTAGTGTCCTTCACCAATTTAAAATTAATAGTTTAGCACTACAACAAAAAAATAGCATCAACTTGTAAAAGGTCATGCCTAGAATGAGGAATAATGTCATCGTCTAAGAAAACTTGTGCTAGGAAACAAGAAATAAGACCAACTCGTCACAAGTAACACCAACAAGTGACAAGTAAAGGAACATTGGCATATTACAAGTTGAGTGCGCATTTAGACTTTGGGCAAGACTGAGCACATAAATAATGCTAATTGATTTCAAGTGGAGTTTTGAATCAAACTTAACAACTAAAGAGGATGCTTACGTGAATCTTGCAAATAGTACAAGGGTTGTGCTTCACAAGCTCTATTTCTTGGGTTTTTCTTTCACTACATCACAAGCTCCATTTTATAGTTAGGACGACTAAGTTATCCTTTTTTGAAGTCGTTAAGACATTCAAGGGAATAACATTGGCTTCAACATGAACATGTCTACACTGTAATAACTCTCATTTCACATATGTGATATCAAACGAATTGTTAAAAAATTCTTGTGGCATCCTCTTCGCTATTATTTTCGGTACTAACTTGGGTAGTTGTCATCGCATTCTCCATTGTTATGGCAATCTCAAACACAAATGTTGAAACAAATTTGAACATGAGACCACCAAAATAATTCCCATGCTTCTAATGAGACTATGCACATAGCATAATAGATTTATTTATCCTGCAAGACACTTATATAAATGAAACATGCTACTATACCAACTATGCTCAATGATAATATGGCGAAACTTTTTTTTTCCATAATAACTTTGCCTACCATAATTAAAATCCCCTTAATAAATTTTCAGTATGATATGATCGAACGCCAAAATTTCAATTTGTTTGTAAAAATCCCCTTTTCATTGTTAAAGGAAAGGAGGATACAACTCATATGTATGCGACAATCAATCAACGATTGATCCAAAAATCCTTGATGTTACAGAAGATGATTCTATGTTTTATTAATACTTTTTATTGAGATTGATTAAGTTTAGTTTAGAGAAAACTCCAATCTCGGGTAAAGTGGATGATGTCGAAATATCAATTGTAAAACTTGTGGGTAGGTTGATAACAAGGTGAAGAGCTTGAAAGTAAGATTACATCTTACGACAAGGAGATTATAGAAAAGAACTCGACTTAGATAAACTATTGTAGAATGAAATCTTTGATTTAAAAAACCTTCATCGTTTCTAGTTGGTTAACTACAATTTGACATAGTTTATGTCATTAGTCTTATAACATTTAAAGAAAGCTTCAAATTAAACTAAATCATGTTAACAAAAACTAAATTGCATTTAATCTATAATTTATTAAATATTCTACCTACAAATTTTAAAACCTAAGACCAACTAAAATTGAACTTATCAAAATAAACCAAGAATACACTCAACCTGGATTCCACTTGCACAACTTCATAGTCAAATATAACTAATCATGGAATGCAATCTCATTACATAATACTCTACATATTTTGTACACCACCATCCCCTCCATGCAATCTCATTGCATAATACTATACATACTTTGTACAATGTGAGCAATATCCACCTTGCTACGCAACATTCAATGTTGTGGTGAGTGGTCTATAGGTTGTCGAATATGAAAACAATTTAGATCTGACGACCTATACACCACCCGCTACAACATTCAATGGTGTGTAACAAGGTGGATGTTGGTCACCCTTTATACACCACCATCCACCTTTTTCGAGGATAAAATGGATTATTGATAAATTTAAAAAGGCAAGACATATATTTTCCTCATCCACTTTGTACACCAAGGAATCATTTATCTTCTTAATAATTAATATATTTAAAAATATATAATATTATGATTAATCCTCAATTTTAATTTTTAGTAATTAATATATTTAAAAATATATAAATATTATAATTTATCTTTTATTTATTTATTTTTTTCTTAAATACTTAACCATAATTTAATGGTGAATTATTGAAATGATTAACAAAGGAAATTCTCATGTGTAAAATTAATATTATGTTATCCACCAAATCCCCATTATGGTTATTGATCCTTTATTAGTATCCATTAAAACTCTATAAAGATGATGCTCAAGGTAAATTTAATTTTGTAAAAATTCAAACTTTTATCATGCCATTTAGTGCCATTTAGTGAGACAATAATACGATACCACATAACCACTTGAATTAAACTTAATTAACAACCATCATCTTTATGTGTAACATCATTATATATATAGTTTCTGGTTTACATATATTTATAAAAGGAAGGCGGCTAGGGCTAGGTCTGTGGCTAGGGTGTGGGGAGGTGGGAATAAACTGCGAAGGAGAGTGTTCTGACCGGCGAGGTTACGGTGAAAGGGTGAGGCTATAGGAGGCCAACATGGAGTGGGAAGAGGAAGTGGATTTTTCCATAGACCAACTGGATGGGAGCAAAATTTGGGTGGTGACAGGTGGAGGTTGTGAGGGTCAGGTTGTTAGATTTGGAGAGACAGGAGTTCTGACTCAACAAATCCTGATTATGGAAGGGGGTGTATTCTCTTTCTCAGGTAACTCCATTACTTTGCCTTCCTTTCCACCTTCTGGGTTTGAGGCTGGTATTGAGGTAGAAACAAGGGCTTTCACAAATCTTTGGCCAACAAGGACTCCACACACACAGGCAAGGTCTTTCTCCCCCCATAGACCCTAAGAGGATTTTGTAGGCGATTAGAATGCTCAGATGAAAAATGATTTCCTTATTTCATCACCCTTTTCCTTACATGAGTGTTTAGGGCATGCAGACAGGTTAGTGGGGGACTTAGGCCTCCCAGAGGTGGGAACAGATCCAGGGACTTTGGAGGGCCTTTCTCCCTGGCCCCTACCCGAACAGAATGTGTCCATCACGAATCTTTCTACTTTAGGTTTCATTTCGACCTTCTTAGATGCGGAATAGCACTGTGGATGTAGCTGGAAAAAGGAGAACAATGGCTCGCTCCTTAGGGTTTCAGGATCTCTGGGCTATAATGACAGAACAACAGAAACTGGACAAGGGCGGAAGATGGGTGTTTGGCATAGTCGTAAGTGGAAAAGTTTAAAATCCAAACGTAATTTAAGGAGTCTTGTTCTTGGTGAAGGCGTGGGGTTCAACCAGGTGATTCAAATGGCAAATCAAACCCTTGTATGAAGAGCAAGTGGAAGAACTTTTTCCCTAAAAACGATGATTGACTGGGAGCATTTTGCCTGGAAGGAGAGGAAGTACAATCTCCCCTGGAAAATTTATAGGTCTTGTTCTTGGTGAAGGCGTGGGGTTCAACCAGGTGATTCAAATGGCAAATCAAACCCTTGTATGAAGAGCAAGTGGAAGAACTTTTTCCCTAAAAACGATGATTGACTGGGAGCATTTTGCCTGGAAGGAGAGGAAGTACAATCTCCCCTGGAAAATTTATTCCCAAGTTGGTAGTTTGTAACTTTGGATGTTAAAGGTAGATCTAGGGGTTTGGCTCTAGGGTGGAACACACAGACTGTGAAGGTTACAAATTGTTGGGGTGTGGAGTCAGGACTAGGTATCTCTATCTCAGTGCCAAAACTAGGAGAAGAGTTCCAAATTTTCAATATCTATGGTCCTTAGCAGAATAGAACCCCTTTCTGGGACAACCTTTTTAGCAAGCCTTTTATGAAGGACAGTATGGTCATTTTAGGAGGAGATTTGAGTTTATCCCTGGGACAATAAGAAGTTTGGGTTCCTTATGAAAGAGCTAAACACCTTATGAGGTACTTCATTCAAAAACTGTCTGATTGCAAACTCATTGATGTTGATACCACCAGACTTAAGCCCACTTAGAGGAACAACAGGGTGGGGGAGGACCGAGTAGCAAAACTATTGGATCGTTTTCTGGTAGTAGACTCATTAATGGAGAGGCAAATGATAATGAAATAGTGGATCGGTTGTGGGGGAATTTCTTATCACTCTCTGATTTTCTTTGAAATCAAACACAAAAGTCAGCTAGCCCATTCAAATTCAACAAAACCTAGTTGAATGATGAAACTTTCATCAATCTTATTAAGGAAAACTGGGTCCCTTTCCTCCAGGATAGTCCTCGATCGACATCTTTTCATTTTGCAGACAACTTAAAAAGGATAAAGGAGAAAGTCAAGATTTGGGCCTTTCAGAAAAGGCAAACTGAGGATCAGGAACTGAAAGATATAGAGATTGTCCTGCAAAGGATATTTGAGGAGGAAAGAGGGGGTTATGAAACTTTTGAGTCCAAGGTTTCACTTCTTCACCTGGAAGAGAGGAGGAACAAACTTCTTAAGGAAAAGGAAGAATCTTGGAGGATAAAAAACATAGTTATTTGGTTGGAGGGTGGGGATGAGAATACAAAGTTCTTCCAAGCTTTTTCTAAAGGTAGGAGATGTACTAATACCATTTGGCACCTGAGATATCAGAAAGGGAATTTGGAGAACTCCTTTGAGGGGATGGAAAGACTAGGGAAAAGCCATTTCCAGGAACTCTTTAGAGCTGAGAATCACTCTACAATTGAAGAAGTGGTTAGGATGGACCATATCTTTCCAAGATTTGTTGATGAAGAAGACAACAGAATTTTGATGGAAGAAGTTTATGAAGAATAATTAAAATAAGTTCTACATAGTTTTCAAGCAGACAAAAGTCCAGGTCCGGATGGATGGACTATTGATTTTTTCTTGGGATTGTACAATATACTGGGACAGGGTATCCTTAAATTGGTAGAGGACATCAGATCATCTGGGCAAATACCTGCAAGTCTAAATTCAACTTTCATAGCCCTGATTCCAAAATATGATAATCTTGTTTCTTTGGATGAATTTCGACCAATCTTTCTTTGTAACTGCATCTACAAAATCGTTTCAAAAATTATAGCTAGAAGGGTGAAGAGGATTGTCTCAGAAATAATCTCGAATGAATAGTTTGGATTCCTAGAAGGCAGGCAAATACATGAAGCGATAGGAGTATCACAAGAAGGTTTACACAACATTAAATCCAGGAAGATGAAGGGTGTGGTGCTAAAAATTGATCTTTCCAAAGCATATGACAAATCAAGTTGGCTCTATATTTGGTTATTACTAACTCACCTTAGCTTTGCGGTTCCTTTTATCAGGTGGATCATGAGATGTATCTCAACGGTATCCTTTGCAGTTCTTATTAATGGATCAACTTCACACTTTTTTCATTATGAAAGAGGATTAAGGTAGGGTTTCCCACTTTCTCCTCAGATTTTTCTTTTAATTGTGGAAGGACTCAATAGAGCAATTTTGGAGGCAAGAATACAAGGCATTTTTTCTGGGATCAAAATTTCACAGACGCTCCAGATTACGCATCTCGTTTTTGTCGACGATGTGTTGATCTTCAGTATGGGCTCAAGAAGGGATGCAGAGACTCTAAAAAACATCCTATGTCTTTTTTCCAAAACAACAGGTATGGTAATAAATGAAGAATGGTAATAAATGAAGAAAAATCGTCCCTCTCCACAAATCTTCTTAGAGAAGAAGAGTGAATTTTTTTCAGGCAGAATTTTCCTTTTGGGGAAAAAATGCTTGACGATGGCTTGAAATATCTGGGCTTCTGACTACATGAAGGAATATTGGTTATGGATTATGAAGAAGATAGAAAAAAGACTACAATTATGGAGCCACTTATGGCTTTCACAAGCAGGAAGACTAGTTTTAATCAAATCTATCTTGGAAGCTATTCCAGTTTATTGTATGTCACTTTCTTGGACCTTGAAAGGAATCTTGGAAGCTGTAAGAAAATTTTGTTTCGGGTTTCTTTGGAGTGGCAAGAAAGACTCTCATGTGACTCCTTGGGTTCATTAGGAAACAATTGTTGCTCCTAAGGCTCTAGGAGGTTGGGGACTGAAAAATATTTTTCTCTTTTCCAAAGCACCAGTGGAAAAATGTGGGTGGCGACACCTAAAATCTTCTAGCCTCTGGACCAGGGTGGTTTTACAAAAATATATTGAGCCAGATTCTTTGGAATCCTAGGTCAGGAATCCAAATAAATCTTTGAAAGGAGCTTTGGTGATCTGGAAGGCAGTTACTAACTAATTTTCGATCATTGGAGAAGGCTTGGCCTGGAGGATAGGAAACGTGTAGTGGGTTAGATTGGGAACAGATCCCTGGCCAGGATGTGAAAGACAACACATTCTTCCCGAACACATTGTAAATCATTTGAGACTTCGTGGATACAACACTCTCAATCAACTTGCAGAGCCGAGATATCAACTCTCTGGTCCCAAGGGTGGAAATTAGTATGGTCGTTGGGTTTAGAATATGCGAATATCCTAGAAATGGACAGATATCTAACAGAAATTAAGATATCACAGATAAGGCTCAGTAATCGTGAGGATGAACTTATGTGGGATTCAGCTCCATCGGAATCTATACTCCTAAGGACAGATACACCTGACTAAATTTAGAATAGTTTCAAAGAGAGCCTGTTTGGTGGTGGAAAAAACTTTGGAAGCTTAAATGTCCGGCCAAGACAAGATTATTCATGTGGAACTTTTTTTCAAACAAGGTGTCGACCTGGTACATTCTCCAGAAGAGAAACAATCATAATATAGGATGGTGCTATCTTTGTAAATCTGCAGGGGAATCAACCCTACATTTATTCTTAAAATTCTCGTGCATCAAAGAAGTCTGGAATAAATGGATGGTGCTATCTTTGTAAATCTGCAGGGGAATCAACCCTACATTTATTCTTAAAATTCTCGTGCATCAAAGAAGTCTGGAATAAATGCTCGAGATTTTTGGGTACTCGGTGTAGATGGCTTAGGCAATCGTTGGAGCAGGCTTGGTAGGAATGGTGTTTGGCCAAAGAATATAAGGGCTTCAAAGAATTACCTTTGATGGTAATCTGGCAGGTTTTGATAGCTCGAAACACCAACATTTTTAAATAAATTTCTATCGTCCCAGATATTTCAACTGCTCAAAGCCTTGCCATCCTTTCCTCCTTCCCTCAATCTATTGGAAGATATTTTTGGGTACTCGGTGTAGATGGCTTAGGCAATCGTTGGAGCAGGCTTGGTAGGAATGGTGTTTGGCCAAAGAATATAAGGGCTTCAAAGAATTACCTTTGATGGTAATCTGGCAGGTTTTGATAGCTCGAAACACCAACATTTTTAAATAAATTTCTATCGTCCCAGATATTTCAACTGCTCAAAGCCTTGCCATCCTTTCCTCCTTCCCTCAATCTATTGGAAGATTTAAAGTAAGACAGATCTAGGGGGGAGATATTGACAAAACAAGACTATGGGAATATTTTGATGGAGCTTCTCAAAATAATAGATGTGGGGGAGGAGGGATCTTCTTTCTATCATATTCACATCATTTTTCTTTGACCTTCGGGCTAGGGATGGGAACAAACAATTATGCAGAATTGATGAGCCTTAAACTACTCATTTCTTTTGCTATTGAAAAAGAGTGCCATTCTCTTGCAGTCTTTGGAGACTCCGTGAACGTCATAAATTGGATTAAAGTCACTGAAAGATGTACAAACACTAGACTTGCTAACATTTTAGAGGACATCAAATCATTGCAGATCTCTCTTGATACTTTCACATGCTGTCATGTTTACATGGAAAGGAACAAGGAGGTGGACACGAGGTCGAAAGAGGGGATTCAATTGGATATGGGCCAATGGAAAGTAATTGAAGTGCAAAATGGTCATCAGCTAGAATATTTAAACCAAGCATTTATGGAATGATCACAGTTGTCAGAAAAGTCGTATTCACACTCTGCTCTTCTACAAATGTTTCGAAGAATAAGCACAATTTATTTTTGTGAGATGTAAAAAACTGTATGTTTTTTTATATTGTGTTACAACAATTTTTTCTTAGGATGATAGGAATAGAAAGGGCTACATCAGTAGCATACAGATAACAGACACATCAGATGATCAGAAATACACTTGCACAATGTATCTAGAGAATGTAATTTTGTTCACATTTGTTTAAATAAATTTACGTTTTTTTTCCTTGGAAAATATATATATATATATATAAAGTTTCTCAAATATATAAATTAAACATATAAATTAAAATTAATTAACATGATAAGTTACTTTTTCTTATAGGTGTTTATGAAATCTTCAAAATATATAAGTTCAAAATATATAAGCTAAGTAAATTAAATATAACATTATTTATAAGATTTTTGCATAAGGTTGGGATAAATGTTAATATGGACAAAACTAAGAGAGTAATATTTTTGCTGAAAGTAGAACAAAAGAACTACAAATTAATGTTGAAGGTAAGCCACTAAATATAACCCAAAACTATGAACATTTTGGAACTAAATTTGATCTATAAACTGTTGTGGATATTCCACCGGAACAGTTCGTCCTAATAGATCTGATAAATAATTCTGAAATCTACACTAAGAATGTTATATTCCTTTAGATTCCAAAATATTTAGTTATTGATTTTCTGCTTATGCATGAAGTGGATAAAATGCAGAAAATAGAGAACAAAAAAATACAATCACACACCATCCATAAGATAACACAAATATTTGTTTTGGGAAACCTTTACTGGACAAAACTCGGCTATAAGGTGAGGTTGCTCAATTCTCTTTTCTCTGGTATGGAAATAATGCAAGTACAAAGGAGAAGACACTCTCTATGGAGTTACTTGAGACCTATGACCCATTACACTGCTACATAACATTAACACCCTCTGTTATGCTCTCTAATTTCCCACTCCCAATTGTTCTACTCTGCTATGGAACAAAATACAATAACATAGAATGGAACCCCTTCTTCTCCTAGCGATTAGATATTTCACATAGCCCGATAGCCATCTAGGGTTAGGGTTTTGTCTTTGTCAACCTTCAATTGTGATAAGGTTTTGAACCTTCTTGAATCGTCTTGAAAGTCCTCACGTGGCTAGTTCCATATGCATGAGTAACGGGGGTTGACGTGGCATCCTCTCGTACCATGGTGGTTAACATGATAGGTCAACTTGCAGGAGGCATAACTTTTTTGTATGAGCTTTGTTTAATGCATGGTCTGCATTATTGGAAAGGTCTCAGAGTGTAGAACATTGTCAAGGGTGGGAGCAGAGGATCTGGACACTAGAACCACCAAAATGTCGTTTAATGCCTCGAAATGGCTTCAAAAGGTTCTGGACCCCAATTTTGCAAACTGGGACCTGCAACTAAAATGACCCTGCAAGCTGATTCCTCCAGTTTTTTCCACTCTGAAAGCATTGAGATAGATGACAAATAATATAATGATCCAATCTAGATCATACTTTCCCATTTAGGAAGGGTTTTGGTCCCCAAAGATTTTACTTATAGAAGTGATGATTGCTTTCCTCTACCTTCTCCTTGGAGTACCATTTTGCTTTGCTTGGAAGTTGTCCTTTCAACCCAATCTGCCAATGGTCATGCTGCCTTTGTCTCGTAGTTCTGGTACTCTTCTGCAAAACTGTGTCCTCTCCCTAATCTACCTAAGCATCTGGTAAATCCTCTATGGAATGTAGGACCTGCTCCTCCTCCTGATCCAACATGGAGGGCTCATAGAGTTTGAGATTCTCCACATTCACCACTGAGTAATTGCGCATGTATGGGGGTAGATTGAGTTTGTAGGCGTTATCTCCCACCTTTTCCAATACCTCAAAAAACCATACTACAGAGCCTTGATCTTCTTACTAGGACCTTGTAGCCTTTCCTTATTCAACTGTAACCATACTCTGTCTCCCACTCTAAATGTTCTTTGTGTTCTGTGCTAGTCATGTCTAACCTTATAATTTTCCTGTGACTTATTAAGCGTCTCTTGTACTTGGAAATGGATTTGCCTGATCTCCTCAACAATTTTTTTTGCATTTAATGCATCTCCTGTGAGGTCCTCCCTGACTCCTTACTGTCCATATGCAACATCTAAGGGCGAAGGTTGCAAATATCCAAAGCAAGTTTCAAAAGGTGACTTACCAATAGAAGTGTGGATTGCTCTGTTATAAGAGTGTTGTATATAGATCAAATTTTCATTCCAGGTTTTCGGATGCCTCTAATTGTAACCCCTCAAAAGCTGCACCAAAGTCTTGTTGACTACTTCTGTCTACCCATCTGTGTATGGATAGAATACTATAGACCTCTTGAGCTTAGTGTCGATGTTCTCCCTCAATGTAGTCCAGAAACCACTAAGAAATCTGGCATCCCTGTCTGAGACGATGCTCCTTGGTATCCCAAAGTGTGTCTAGACTTGTTCAAAGAACAAGTTTGCTGCTTCCTATCCCTTGATGGTCTTTTTACAAGGCATGAGAATGCACATTTTGCTGAACT
>CBVK0100306109.1:0-12343 GCA_900067695.1 Picea abies | reverse complement strand
TTGTGTAAGACCCTAAAGATTATGGCCACTAAGGTTACCAATTCGCAGTCGGCCCCTGGGTGGGAACAATCGACAGTCCGACCTGAACGTACGGGCAGGGTATCGAGCCCAAGATCAACTAAAAGGATTCCACGCAGTAATTGTGGATTTACCTTGAAGTGATCCCCATAATATGATCTGACCACCACAATCAGTTAAACCACAGAGGGTTAGTCCCCGTAGCTCACCCGAATGCGACCTCGTGTGTAACCCCTGTGTGAGAGGGGGATCCCAGGCAGACTTGTGTGTAACCCCTGTGTGAGAGGGGGATCCCAGGCAGACTTATACGATGATCAGATTTGACTCTCCCTACCTCAGGATGCTATTGTTTGTTTTGGAAACTTTGGAGAGTTATGCTCACAGCCTAATCCAAGGTACTAAGCCTAGTCTACTGTTGGTGGAGGATCCTAGAAAAGAAAAAGTTCTAAATAATTTTTAATTAGTGTTGATTTTTATAGTTGTTCTTTACTCGAAAAGGGGTGCATGGAAGTGAAACGAATGGAATTATGACTCAGTCCCAAAAATGCATAAAAAATGATAAGAATTCATTTCTTTTCGATGAACATATATCTAAGGGAGAGAGAGAGAGAGTTCTTTTCACTAACAAGCACTAATAAGGAGTGTCCTCAAACAAGTTTTCCTCAATCAAATCCTGATGTGATGCTAAAAATTTTGAGATGCCTTCTAACATGCACAATCAATCATGAAGATGCTTTTTATTGTTTGCATATGAATAATGATCAATTCAACACAATGCTTGTCTTGCTAATTATCTTCTTGTATGAATGAAAATCAGACCAACACAAGCAAGAATAATACAAACAATACACCCTCTCATTATGATCAAAACAAGAAGTGAAAGAAAAGAAGCAATCAAAGAGAAAACAAACTTCACACCCAAAAGAAAAAGTCGAAGAACATTGATCTTAACTAAAACCAAATGGAAATATATGTATACCTTTGATGACCTTCACCAGTGTTTTTCGTTCAGTTGATGAGGAGAGAAAGACAATGTATGGGTTCCAAACTCCAAATGGTAGAAAAACTCAACAACAATAGCGAAGAAGGCTACAAAATCCAAATAGCAAGACATTTGTTCTTCAAGCAAAAGACAGATGTCAAATCTGGAAAGAAGAAGGATTTACTCACAAGGTTACCCAGCAAGAGAGGCACAGAGGAAAAACCCTGAAAAAAAACAATTCTGGAAGGTTTATTGGCCAAAGGAGGCCTGGCCCTTTGTTACGAAAGGCAAGGAGCATTATAGCGCTCTGTGCAAGGCTATTAGGGAGCATTGGCACTCTATTAACATAGGGACAGGGGTGCCAGGTTCAAAAACTCCCAAAAATGTCAAAAATTCCAAAAATTGCAATTCAATCTCGACAATTAGGCTGAGTATGATGGGGTAGGGAGCCAATCAGCTCATGAAACCAATCAAAAAAGGAGTGGACCAGGTCTGAAATAATCAAGGGGCAGAACTAGGTCAATGAGGAGAAATCAAAACAATAAGTTTCGATTCTAGTGTCCCCAGTGGAGTCGCCAGTTTCTGTTGTAGGAAAATCTCCCTGCAGACAGGTAGATTGCCTCAAAGAGCTTGACCCTAACTCTAAGACAGAAAATGCTTAACGTGGACACTGACTTCCTTTCAAATCTATACAAACTAACACATGAGAAGGAAGGAGAACAGAAGTACCTCTTTATCGATGTTTGTCCCTGCATGCTCCAAGCTAAGCTCCGATCCTTTGCTCCTCGCTGAGTCCTGTAGACAAACAAGATACGACCACTTCCTACTCTATTGATATTAGCTTGAAAATAGATCTATCTATCAATGATAAGTTCATGTAACATTAGACACAAACTAGAAAGAAACAGGCCAAGTGTGTCATATTGATGAGAATAACGACCATGGTACTTACAATCGTAGATGCAAATGTGACAGCTTCGTCAAGTCCCCTTCGTCTAACCCTTGCTCGAAAGATCCACAACCTGGATAACAACAGCTTCACTGATCACTCTCCTTTGGCTGACTGTGTGTTTCCTATAAGATCATAGGTTTCATGCTAGCAATTCTCCTACCTTTTCACCATCATAGAGCTTGCTTATATAGGTTAAGAGGAGCTTAACCTCTTGAGTTATCTTTAGAACAAGTTGGGGAACTTCCTCCTTAGATCAGGGATTCTCTGATGGAACCAAGAATTCAAATGCAACTGCCTTCTAATCTTGAAATATCCTCCCCTTGTTCTCCTCAACGGGCCAACCACTGCCCCAGATTAGGCAGCGCTCCCTCAAAAGGGGCATCAAAGCACTGTAGCACTCCCTAAGAAGCTTGAGGGGAGTGTCAGCACCGTAAAGGTGGATAGTGCTCCTTGAAAGGGGCATGGGAGCATTATAGCACTCCCTGAAGCCTTATAGGAGAGCGCCAGTGCTCCCAAGACTGATATAGGAGAGCGCTCACCCTCCGAATCTTTGATTAGGAGCTCTTCTCAGGTGTCAAGAGTTTCTTGACTTCAGTTAACCATTTCTCCTTCTCCAAACCCAGTGTATGAGATGTTTAATGTGCCTCCTTAGTGTCATCGGTATGGCACTCTCCCCCACATGAGTTGTCTCATTCATAGTTCCCCTTGGTACTTTGACACTCATGCTACTTTCACCGCCTAGGGATGGGAGTCCCGATAGTCTTACGTATTTTCAAGAATAAGCCACATACTCCTTCTCATCATTTTGCTAGCTTTCCCAATGGACTCCCAATTTATCTCATCTCAGTTCTATTTGACTACACCTCCACAGTATCATTAACCCTCCATTTCATCCACAATCAGTTTTCCCATCTGCAGATTTCCCTCCATTCATTTACCTCATACAAAAACCCACCCATGGGGTCCCCACCCTCCACCAGTCCTCCATGCAACTTGTGCCCTCACAGGCTAAGCCATCTCGCACTAGGGCACCCATTTATGTATCTATACACTCATCCCAAATTATTATTTATTTATTTGGTAATTGTAAAAAGCCTTTGTTTCCAACATTTACTTAGATTTTTGTCGTCACCCTTGATGACCTTCTTTTTCTGGAAACGCAACCCATGTCACCCTTGTTTGGGTAATCCACTATCCTTTACTCATTCTAACATCGTTCATAAACCCTGAGTATCCCACAGTCCGTGTACCCCTTATCTCTGAGTTTGTCCACTTTATCACGCCTCTGGCACAATTTAACCCCATGTCTAGTCGTCCCCCTAACACTAGATACAATTTTACGATTGTTGCCAGCCATCCTTCAAACATACCCCCAACCAAGGGTATTCTTGAGTCTCACCGCATCTTGACTTCGTTCATGTTCCCTATCAGTTCCTGATCTTATCTCATGGATTTCATGAAGCCCTTTTCTTCTTGGAGTCACGTCTCCCTTTCTGTCGACATCAACATAGTTTCTAGAAGGGTGACAATATATTGACTCTCATTACCTTTACAATAAGGAGTCTCGGATGAAACAGATAGAACCATCATTGCTCTCTGATTTTGTTGACCCCCATAACATTCGAATTCAACAAAATCTCATGTTATGGTGGGTCTTACTATGCAACTATTGTAGTTGTTTTATACTAGTCAAAGACCTATGAATTTTTTAGTCCATCAATGCCTACGTGTCATCGAAACTTCTTACAGGCGTCCTTGCCTCTTTTCAGAGTATGTTCACCATTAGAATTGTCATCTTCCATTATCAAACCACCCCGGAGGGTGCTGCAATTATCTACATCAGCATACAATACTGTCTTACCTTTTGAGTTACATGATGCGAGCATAGGGCATGCCCGCCTTGTCTGTATACATATTTTACTTTTTCTCTCTCGAGAGAGATTTGGGTCACATAGTTTCCCCTCTCCCTCCGACAGATCGCTCTTGTAGTTCCTATCAACACTCTTCATTACAATGTTACTCTCAGTATAAGAAACATTGATGTATTTCGACTATACGTATGATCCTAACCTCACACATAAGGGGGCATTTGTTATCACTAAAATTTCATCCACAACATTGCACGCAAATAATTACAGAAATACAACAGTGCCAAACACCTATTAGTTCACCTGCAACACCAAAATGCATTTCCAAAAGGCAAAAAATATACAATTGGTCAAATTGAAATGCGTTGACTCACTAAAGGAAGCGCGCGCACAATACGCGGGCCAAAGAAGCCCGTAGAGCGCACAATGTGTCATATGCATGACTGTGTGCGAGAAAAGAAGCATACTCCTATGAATGATGCATTTATGGTTCTTGTCGACCCCTCAACCACTTATGGACCAACTCCCAACTTGATTTGACCCTCAGATCTGAGCTGAATCTGAATGGGGGGTTGGTCAATGACCAAAGGGCACCCTAAAGGCCCCCTTGTTCACACTAAGAACCAATTCAATATTGCCTTGAAGACATGCTATAAATGGAGGCCATGGGTGAAATAAGAATTTAAGATTTCCATAGTATTTATATGGTACCTCAATCCTCCCTTGAGAATCCTCTTTTCTCCTTGGAGCATTCTAGCAACATTCCAATAGGCCATTCCACTCGCCTCTTTAGGGAACAGGCTTTGATTTCTTCATCATTTGCTTTCTTGTTTACCATTGTAAGAAGATCTCTCCATTAGGTAACTCAAGAGCCCTCCCAAGGTGGAAGAGGTGACTCATAAGTCCTCCTTTCTCTAGGATGTTTTTAGAAACTAATATAGTTATCCATTGGTGGCATAGTCTTGGTCATTGGTTGATTGTTTTGGTTCAAAGTTTCTTATGAATTCTAGTTTTATTTCCTTAGTTGTTTTTAGTTTATTTACTTGTTTATTTCATGTGCTTGGATTTTTTAACTCATGCACTAACCTTTGTCTTGTCTAGTAGGCCCAACTAGACATCCACGTGACCCTAGTTTGCTCATCCAAGTGACGAAAAATACACAACAATGTATAAGGAGAAGACATTATAGATGTTGCTTTTTGTTTGTATTTGTATACCACATATTTCCTTTTCATTTCTAGGTCTTATGATCAGAGTATAATTTTCATTATGGTTGGTGGAGTGAAAATGGAAGCTTTAATGGGTAGTTGTGAATGATACTTTCTAAGCAGTAATATTGTGTAGTGGAGTGTGGAATGGGTAATCGTGGTTATGCATCATTTTTTCCAAATTCTTAGTAAATTAAAAATATTTATACATGTTTTACCTCAAGTTACCTCTTCTTTGAATTCCAATGCACACTGAAGTGGAAACTATGCAGAGCAATATGAAATATCTGTGAAACCATGTTGTGGACTGCTAAAAGATGAAGATGAGGTAGAGCAAGTCTGAGAATTTCTAAATAGAATGAATCTGATGAGATATGCACCAAATATGATAAGAGATGGAGAAAATGAAAGATGATTTACAAGATCTTGGAAAAAAACTAGTTGAGATGAACTAAAGATGTTGGAGATGTTGAAGATGTTGAAGAGAAACTCTAAATATCTGGAAGGGATATGGAGATCTCCTCCAAACCCAAGAGTTTGCATGTCCTCATGCAAACTACTTAAGACTTAGTGGCATGCGGCTACAAGAAAAAGACTATTGCCAGCTGCCATCTTTTGTTGATACCAATCTTAGAGTTGCTAAGAACAAAAATATGAGAGTTGCTAATAAATTGTGGGCACAAATTCCATGAGTGCTAAACCTGACCACACAAAGAGAAAATCATAAGATAATATAATAAACTTATCATAACATGAAGTACATCCAATGCCACATTTTGACAAATTAGATTTGAACAATTTTCAAAGATCACTTATGAATATTCCCCCCTTTCGTGACTGACCAAGATAATTCAAGCATAACCCAAAAAATATGTATAGTAATATTTTCCGTTCTATATTAGATATTTTTATTTCCTTGCTTAATCAAAATTCATCAAAATATTAGTAGCACTTATGTTTAGAGAGCCCTATATAAATTAGAGTAGGGATTTTGTTCTTCTCCTTTAGGAAGGAAAATAAAAGAGAATTAGCAGTCTCAACAAATGAAAACCCCATAGGAAACCAGTCAACCTTTTTCATTCTTAAAAGATTTACAGTCATTCAAGTAATAAAGATAAATTTCACAATTGAGCATATTAGGCTTCTAAGATCATGTTCCCACTCTCAAGATAATACATCTTAGATATAGAATGAATTGGATGATAGGGTCTTAAGGTCAACTTAGGGTTATTCTCAAATGGAAATTATATGTATTTTATTTAATCTTTAGTTCAACCATGCATGCTTCTTCTTTATGATTTACACAAGTATATCGTTCATAAACACAAATATACATTAGGCATATCAAAATCAGAACCCATTTCTAGCAAGTCTATTCAGTACTTCGATGGGGTAATTTTGACATCTAAAAAATATCCTCCCCGAAAAGAGTGCCCCATTGCCCACGAGCCTGTTCTGTACCCTGATGGGTTTGCCTAGTCATACCATAGGCCGATACCCACTGCTAGTAGACCTGTTCAGTGTCCTGACAGGTTAGCCTCTTACACCCATTTTCCATCAAAGGATCTTGTCCCAAACTTTACCCTTAAGATAAAATTTATAGATTGTGTTCAAATGGGTGAATGGGGAAGCATATTTGAAAACATTTTTATGGGATGGGATGGTATTGGGTTAGAAGATATTTTATAGATTTTCCATAAAAGATTGTTCGCATGAAAAATAGACTTATGTATTGATATTAGCCTAAAGACATATCATGGTCAAAATCACGTAATGTGTGGTGTATGAGACCATGAGAGAATGACCTAAAGGTGCCTCTAGTCCCCAAGTTCATCTTCTCCATATAAGATTATGGTAGTGCTCCCATGGGTTGAAACTTCATACACACTCTCTCTACTCTTTAATAAGAATGCTCTACTGACCAACTTTGAGATTAGATCAAGTTGTACTAGTTTCCTATGGGAATCATAATATGGACTTTTAACTTTATGTAATCCCATAGTATAATCAAAGATGGGGCTATGAGTTACTGCTAAAATAAATGGTCTAAAATTTTGTATAAAGAAGGGAAAATAAATCTCTAAAAACTAAAAATGATTGGTTATGACAAGAAGTCTTTGGTTTAATATTTGAACTCCTTTCTTTTCAACTTTTCCCTGTTAATAATTACCTAAACTGTAAACTTGAGCAAATAAAATAGTTCAGAAAAATAAAATTCAGAGAACAATCTTCAAATAAAGTTTATCGGAGTAATAGAAAAAGAAATTCAGTTGTCCCAAAATGGTATTAGGTAATAAAATATCAAAATAAAAGACAGTTTTGACGAAACAACAAAACCAAAAGAAATGAAATTACTTCCTTGAATAAGTCATGAAGATGTTCTCCCAATCCAACTAAAAAGAGGATACTTGCAAAGCTCCAACAAATGATCATAGCCTTATTTATTTAGAAACTTGAAAAAAATCTAACTATCATCTTGAAAAACATATAAAAATTTTGGGGCCAATAGACTCCCTTAAGATTAGTTTCTCAGCCTGATAGTTCCAATTATTGAAAAATATATAAAAACAACATTGCACCAAACTAACAACTATATGCAACATTTATTCATTTATTTATTATCCTACCTTACCTAAGAAAAGATCCATTTTCAAGTATATGAATATTTCCAATGAATGCACATGCGTAATAGGAGTATGAATACACTCACATTCAGGTTTGAACAATATACTTTAATAAGTACTCGAACATAAGGAACCAACTGATTCTAATGATAGGATGTGAAGAGTTGTCGAAGAAGAGAGTGGTGGTTCAATATGGTCATTGTATGGAACCAATGTTTGATAAAGTCATGATGTTCTTGGTTCACTTCCTCATTTAGAATGATCTGTATGTCTCCCTCTATCATGTTATGTAGATCATGTTTTTTCGAATGACTGGTCTCGTTAGTGCATAAAGGATCTTCAGAAAGGCATATTAGGAACTCCTCGATCTCAGGTTCTAATGTGTCTCTCCATCAGATGTGGTCCATGATTCTTTAGTCTCCTCTATAGGTCATAAAGGGTGATTACAAAAGGCTTCTATATATTCATGTGGATGTGGGTCATGGAACTTTGGTTCTTCTATGTATTTTGGAGAAGTAGATAGGTTCCTGACTACTGTCAAGATGTGTTATTTGTGAGAAGAAGAGATCCCAACTGCTACTAGGATTCGAGAGAGTTCTTCCAAACTCATTATCATCATTGAATCCATATTGTTGGTTGATGGGTCTTGACTCACACATGGATTAGCACATAGGTTTCTTACAACGCCCAAAATATTTTTTATGAAAATGAAATGAAAACTAACTAACACGCAAAACAATTTTAAGCAAACCATAAGAAATAATAGAAACTAATTGCATAATTTGAAAAGAGCACCACACTTGCATGAAAATAAACACACTTGCATGAAAGTAAACACACTTTTCGAAGGACAAACACACTTTCAAAAGGAACATACCTGGGTTTGGGTAGAGACCCACTAAAGTGGATGCACAGGTTCTTACCTCTCGTCTTACAGTCTTGTCCTCCACCAGCCTGTGTAAATTAAAGGCAACCTACCTACCTAGACTTCAATCCCTTTAGAACCATCCCGGTAATGGTGTAAAAAATGTGGGGCTAAATATATGCACTATTAATTCCCAACATTAAATGTCAACCAGGGAGTCATGGACTTAGAGGTGCAGACACAATAAATTTAGGATTGGATCCTAGTCTAACCTAATGCTGACAAACACACTTCAAAATTTAATGAATGTAAGTAATACAAGCTCAAATGAAAATTCACACTACAAGATGAATCTTAGAATCTTAACACTGGATCGTAATATCACATCTCCTGAGTTAGATCCCGATCTTCAATGGCTTATTCCTGTAGTGGTTTGCTAAACTACGAGAAAACTAAATTAAAGAAACTAGATTAAAGGAAAAGTAAGGAAACCTAAAAGTAAATGTGGAATTTACCAAAACTGACATTCAAATTAGTTAGCTGGATGAGGTTACTCAAACCCTCATGTATGTGTGCTACTGACCCAAAGTGGAATTTACCAGTTTTAAGAGAAAATCCACCAAACTCTTAATTAACCCTATATAGACAAAAGGATGTAACATAAAGACTTCAAAGAAACATGATTTAGAGAGTTTTCCTCAAAAAAGATATACCCAAAAATGAAGTCAATGCTGGTATGGAATTAGTTTTATTTTATGTACAAGATTAATGAATGTGCTGGTATGAGATTAATTTGGTTCTTTGTACAAGAATGGGATGGATTCTCATGGATAATCCAATTAACATTTCATTTGCACTTATATAACAATAACACTTAACTTTAATATATAAAACACCACATAATTACAACGTAACAATAATTATAGAACAATATACACATGACAACACCAATAGAAAAATAATATACAACACTTAAACAATGCATGTGCTAACAAAATGTTATAACAATTGAGTAATTAACAAATATAATAACAAAAAAAAACAAAATATTTACCAAGCAATACATACACACACACTACAAAACAATATACAGAATTGTACCAAACAATATATATAATATATATACATATATTGCCAAAACATGAGAATAATTAATAAACAATGGACAAACAACCAAACATGATATCAGATAAACAAATTATTATAACAGTTAAATAAAAACGTAGACAAGCCACTCTATAATAACAATGCAATAAATAACATGACAATGTAATAAAAAATATCACAACGATAAAGTAACAAAACATCATAACGCAACTGGTACACAATAACAAAGTAAAGCTCACTCATATCCATATTATGCACACGAACCAATCTAACATAAAACCTAAAACTGACATACATTAATAAAATCTAAAAATTAAACAGGAACATAAATATGACTCAGGAAACGTCACATGAATATTGGTGGGTGAAACAAAGGTGTTGGAAGCCAAAGATAAAAATGTTACAATGATGTAAGGAGGATACAGTTTACGAAAATTAAATAAACAGATAGTGAAATTTTAACAGTTGCAGAGGGTGGAATATGAGTAGATTGGAAGACGTGAGAAAGAAAAATGTCATGTAGAGAAAAGAAGAGGAATTGCAAGTTCTTGATCTTGATAACTGATCCCTAGATTCATAATAAAACCACAAACTGAAACAAAGTTAAAAAAACTAACTAACACACCAATCGTAATGAAATTAAATAAAATTACAGAGCAAGGATATCACCTGGGTCAAGGGGCTGTCCTGACCATGGAAAATGTGCCTGGAGAGCTATCTTAGATCAAAAGAGTGCACACATAATTATGTACAAAGTTGCATCAATAATCAATTCTTTCTTATTAAAATCCAGACTTCATCTCAATAATAATACAACAACAGTGTTTTCTATCTGATGATCCTCACTTACAATGCTTATGGTGTGTATTAACATTGAAATGTAGGAAAAGGTGTAATAATGAATGTTTTTGTATAGTGGAAAACATGGCAAAAGTGGAGCTCAACAACGACTCCAATCAAGATTCAACTAGTTTCATAGATTCCAATGGAGGACAATCCTTGCCTATAGAAAAATGGAAGGACAATATAGGAAAGTCAGGTACTCAAGCTTGAGTTTCCTCCAAGACATAATATTCTTTATTCTTAATTATTTATTGTCTTTTCCTCTAAATATGAAGAGGATTTTCCACTGTTCGTTGCATTCAAATGAAGACCACAAATATGTGCTTGTATATCCTTCATTCAGACTGTAAATATTCCTTTTTCATATATAACTGAGCTTGAACAAGTTCCAGATGATGACCATGACCAATTTTGTAAGCTTCATGAAACCAAAGTTGATATACCATCTCCTGTGCCTAATCCTACACCTTCCAATATTCAAGAGAGATATAGACCACTGCAATTACCTCATATCCTCTATGAATTTCCTCCAAATCATTATAAATACCTTCCTATAAATGATGAAGGATAATTTTCACAGTATCATAAGTAATCAATATTCTCTTGTTTTTCACGACCTTGTTGTTTGTTACATGGAGGATATTAGCAGTTCAAATTTGAAGCAATTGGAAAATTATGAATCTAAAAACAATAATCATGAAAATATAGTTTTGCAGTCAACAATGTTTTCTAGTTCAGAAGATCTTTATTTGCAGTAGTCTCATCAGAATTTCTAGTCCTATCATGACAACCATTAGGTTGAAATGTATGGAAGTAGGAATGTGGTTGGAGGGCTGATACATGATGAAAATTTTGTGCAATTCCATGAAATCAATTTTCTTTCCTACGAGGATCCTTTTGCAGTGTTTTTGGAGTCAGTGAACAAGTTATGTTTTTCAAATTTTATCAGCATTGAATTTGTTTGCAAGTTTTTATTTGAGTTTCCTTTAAGAAGGTATTACGTTTTGTTCATGAACAAAGATATGCAAGAATTTCAATCAGTGGACAAGATAATTAAATGGTTACACTAGGTCTTTGATTTCACCTAATTAAGCGATTCCTGTTTCATTTCAGTAGGAGGCTGTGCAAATAAGCTTGCCAGTCAAGTACTTAGTTTAGTTGGGTTTCAGTAATTAGTTCATTCCAGTTTTTAGTTTACAATAGAATTGTCAGTGAGAAATTTGGTTTTGGTTTTCAGAGCTCTTTATTTTAGCATGTATATACACATCTTTGTGCAGTTCAATTGCCATTTGGATTTCAGTTTGCAGTAGTGTATACTTTTCAGGTCTCAAAACTCCAACCCCCTGAAGTTGTTGCGATGCGCGATTATGAAACAACCTTTCATCTAGATCTTTATTTTTGATGGAAAGACGATCTAAGTATTTACAATATTTTTTTAATGATGCTTAAGAGGTCAACGGCAATTTATTCAAGCATGTGAAAAGTTGCAAAATCAGGTTTTGAATGAAGTCACAAATGCAGAAAAAGAAGGTGTTGATTCAACTCTTGATCCATCTCATGACAAGCATATAACTCTCAATATTTCAACATGGGCATGCTCATACCATCAACCGTGTACCACAAAAAAATCATCAATCATGCACCAACACTTGTACCAAACCGTGCATCAACCATGCACCTCAAACTATACCAAATTGTGCATCAACCATGCACCTCAACACCATACCATGTTCCAACCATGCACATCAACCATGTACATCAATCGTGTACCATATTATGTATCATACTGTTAAGGTCCTAACCCGCACATAGGTAGATCAATGTATTCGGATGTAATAAAGGTCAATATTAATAAGACCTTTTAATAAAATAGAAT
>CBVK0100306108.1:4041-15079 GCA_900067695.1 Picea abies | reverse complement strand
GATTTAATCCAGAGCTTCAGCTCATTCCAGCAAAGTATAGATAGAATAATTTTCTTTACTACAACACTAAGTGCTTTTGGAATTGAGCATATATAGTGCGTGGCCATCTTTGAAACAAAAGACTTCCCTGGGTTGATAATTTATGTTTCACTTGGTTGTTTGAAATCAATTAAGCAATTATAGTGACCAACAATAATGTTAGTACCAGGTTTAACCTGGTAATTGATATGCATACCAATAAATACCATGAGGCCGAATTAGATAAAAATAGATGTCAAATGAGAGATTACCGAGCTCGTGGATATAGAGAATTCAACCGACGCTTCAACACTCTAAAGGAATCACAGGAAAATCAAGCCCTAAGGGCATAAGGCCAAGTTTCTAGAGCCCAGGCACTTATCGGGGGCTTCTAAGAGGGATATTCATGCTCAAAATAGGATTAAACAATTTTAAACCATAGGTTATATCATAATACTAGGGCTTAAAGTCTGAGCGTTCATGAAGGTGTGGGCCCGATCATCTGACAATCACAAGCACTCATGATCGATGGTGGATAATGCATGTTGCATGGGAAAAGAGAAAGGTGTTTAGCACATGCTTAGGGTGTGACAGTGGTTTCAAGAGCCATGTGTTGAAGGATGGATGGTATCACATGACACAGATATGGAAGGAAAAAACACTCCCATAGGGTCACGATAGTGGTATTCCATTTTTTTCAGGTCACTTGTCTGCCTACTCAACACACATATGCCCATCCACTCTGCACCACATGAATCCAATGCAACATTCCACCTGGACATCAGGGAATCTAGAGATAGCTCGACGCACCAACAAGACACTTTTTGAGCCCATTAAAGATAGCCACTTGTATAGAGGAAGTCCACTGGGACTTCAGTCGCCATACAAAACTCAATTGCACTAAGTTCGATCCCAAAAGATACTTCAACATTGATGTGGACCATTATTCAACTTCCATGGGTCCCCGATGATGTCATCCAAAATTTTCACATTTTCCCCAGTTCTCAAAAAGTTCCAAACCATTGGGAAAATGATTCATGTTTCTAACAAAGGCACAAAGAGGAATATATCAGGAAGGAGGATGTTTCATTAATAGTATGCCAAATCAGTTGTAAAATATGTGACGCATAAAAATATATTTAATATCACGTTCACATCCTTTCACTAATCATCATATCGCTACGTCCAACTGACAGAGGAAAAAAATCATTTCCTCGACATTCCCACTCATGGGAGCCCCAAATGTCACTAGATTAGGCTAGGTGTGATGGACCATTTCATCCCATCAGCTACCTTCACCATGCACATGTCAAGATCCTATAAGGGAAAACCACAAGGATCAAAAGGAACCAATATGCGAATAACTGTGTGTTGTAAGCTTATGATACCGAAGTGATTTCCTCTTAATAATGACCACTACTTTTCATTTCTCCTTATATTTAATAATGTGCAGAGGGTACCTCCATGGATTTAAATGTTTGAATATGTTTACTATTTGATGCATGTTTTAATGATCTAATGCATTTGTTAGAACTGTTGAATTCTTAATTGCTCACCACATTATTCTTTTCCATAAACTATGAGATTCATACTTAACAATGCCTCATGTGTTTATTTTGTATTTATTCTAAAACCATCACTTCATCAATGTTTAAAATCAATTTTCTGAAACACTCGTGGACAAATGCCTCTTGGGGCTGAAATCTTTAATACCTGGATTGATATTGTTTGAGGGTCGAGAGTTCTATAAGAGAGAGAGAAAAAATTACCCACATTTTTGCATAATTTCTGTTATTACAAACATGGATTTAAGTCTCACCCTGAGTCTTACTCCCGGGGTACCTCGACATCATTCCAATGACATCCTGAAACATCTCAAGGGATAACATCCAAAATAGCGCCATTTTTGGGGATGTAATTTGAAGATATTTTTCCCTAGGGATACAACATTTCAAGCTTTGATACTTGAAGGTGAACAAGTTTCAGGCACTTAACTGTTGATTGTTTCACCTGGCGACTCCAAAGTGAAAATATCTAGTGTCCAATAGAAGATACACTATAAATAAGACAGATCCTAAGAGTACTCTAGTATAATTAGATACAAATACGATTTTGACCTGGAGAAATCTCTGAGAATTTCAGATCACTTCATCTTTAGGTAACCCTAATTTGGAAACATCTCCTTCTATTGTTCGTAGAGGTAGAAAATATTTATAATTAATTGATATACTATTTGAATCATATTATGCTTCCAAGCTACCTCTCGAACCCATAATATATCTATAGAATTGACCCCTAGGATTCGTGAAGGGGCAAGCTCTTTCATTAAAGTGTTTCTGAAAAACCATTTTAATCCTGCATCCATTGAAGCCCATAACGATATCCTACAAAATATTATGGCCAACCTTGGATTAGGAAGAGATGGGGGAAATCGAACTCCCCCACCATCTTTAAACTCTTGGGTCACTACTATATATGGCCCATTAAACCTCCCTGTGAATGTTCACGACCTACCTCTGAAAATTATCTGAAGCTCTTTCCCAAGTATAATGGTGACCCAACTCAATCTGCTAAAGAATGCCTAACATCCTTCTAGGACTTCACTGACAACCTGTTCATGGAGAATGACAATTTCTTCATGAGTATTTTTGTTCATACCTTGGAGGGATATGTTCAGAATTCATTCAAAGATCTTCCTATAGCCTCGATAGATAGTTGGTAGTCTCTTGAGTATGCATTTATGAAACATTGGGGGGGGAAGAGATATAGTCTATATTACTTGACCAAATTCAGCTCACTCAAGAAGAGAGACAATGAGCTTGTTGTCGAATTCACCATAATATTGAACAAGTTATACAAAAATATCCTTAGGGACATAAAACCCTTACAACAAGCAACTAAGGTCACATATGTTGGGGATTTTGATGTAGACTTTGTCATGATATTAAGGGAAAGAAGGGATCCAACTCTGTTGGTAATATAGGATGATGCAATAAAAATTGAATGGAATATGATTGCATCAGAAAAAAATGAAGAAAAAACGAGATCAAATAGAAATAAAAAAGGCTAGAGAAGACTATGGTTCCTCAGACCCAGTCAAATATTCCCATGAAGCCCGAATGAATGAGATGTCTAGACTGATCATAAATTAAAAAAATAATATGTCTAGATTTGAGATAGATAATGATAATTCCAATCAAGTCCCTCAAGAAGGAGGGGCAGGGAATCCTAAATAATTCAAAAGGCATTTCAACCCTCAACTAATGAGGAGAAAAGAAGGAATTATGAACAACCCATCCAACCTCATGTAAGAACTAATAATGAAAACAACCTAGTGGAGGAAGAGATGGATGAAGGATACACTAAAAATATAGAATAAATACACATGTTAAAAGGAGAAATAAATGCCATGCATCTAACCCAATATGATTATGAAGATTCCCTTAACAATAAGAAGAAAAACCCGAAAAGTGAATCAAACAAAGAAGTGTTGTCCTTTGTCTAGTACATGATATTTGATGATGCACTACATGCTGATATGCATAAGAAATATGACCTTATGACTAGGAAAAATAAAACTAATCAATATAATCATCCCCATCCTAAGAATCCTATCCCAAGCCTCTCTATGGATAAATTCAAAGAACTAAATAATATTCCCAAGACTAAAGAGCCTGGTGAGACTTCAAGGATTGAAAGAGAGGTTAAAGAACTTGAGGAATCAGTTCCACCTTTCAACATTGAAAAAGAACTATCTAAGATCAAGATTCATTTCCCACTTATGGAGTTGGATATAAATCCTTCATACCACAAGCAGATTGAGAAAGTGATACAAGTGAAAGTATCAACAAATCCTCCTGATATTGTAAATCTACAAGATGATTCCCATACCATAGTCTTTGGTCGTCACATAGATGACAAAGATGAGTTTATTGCACCTTTTTACATAACACTAAATATCCACAACAAGATGTTTCATAATTGTGTGCTTGACATTGGAGCCTCACACAATCTTATGCCCAATGTAGTTATGGAAAAATTAGGGATGGAAATAACTAGGCCATATCATGATCATTATTTTTTTGATGCCAGAAAGGTAAAATGTGATGGGATGATCAAAGATATGGTAATCACATTGGCTCAACTTCCTATCAAGATTCAAAATCCTTATGATGGATGTAGTGGTGGTTGATGTGCTTACAAAATATGGTATGATGCTATCCAAAACATGGGAGAGAATGATGGGTGGTACAATGCAAATGGACATGACCTATGCTATTGTGCTAGTTTTTGGAGGGGAGGACATGATATTATATATAGAAACAAAGTTTCCTTATGTGGTTAGTGATCATAACAACCCTGCAAATCATTATATATATGTTTCTCATAAGGATCTTGGTTGTTCCATCCTCATAGTAAATGAAGAATACAAGGAAGCATTTTTGTTTCACCAATCAGATCAGTTTTCAGGTGCTCCAGGGGCCTTTAGTTTGATGTAGACTCCATATCCCAACATGAGAAGGCACTTGGTCTATAGTTCTCAACATACTGTAGAGGTATGTTTTCCCCAATAGAGTCAATGTTAGTACTAGGTTTAACCTAGTCACTGATATGCGTACCAATCAATATCATGAGGCTGAATCATAAAAAAATAGATGTTGAAGCCGAGATTATAGAGTTCATGGATTGAGAGAATTCAATCGGTTCTCAAGCACCTTGAAGGAATCACAAGAAAATCAATCCCTAAGGGTCCAAGGCTAATTTTCTAGATCCTAGGCACTTATCAAGAGGTTATAAGAGGGATAATCATGCTCAAACCAAGATTAAACATTTTTAAAACATAAGGTATATCATAAGACCAGGGATTAAAGTCTATGTGTTGGTGTAGGCGTGGGCCTAATAATCCGATGGTCTCAAGCGAGCTTGATCTACGATGGATAATGCATGTCGCATGAGAAACAAGAATAGGGGTTAGCATGTGTGTAGGGTGTGTTGGTGGTTTTAAGAGCCTAGTGTTGAAGGATGGATGGTGTCGCATGACATGGATACAGAAGGAAAAACCATTGCCATAGGATCACGATAATGATATTCCATTTTTTTTTCAGGTCGCCTATCCGCCTATTCAAATCACATACGCTCATCCACTTAGTGCCACATGGAGCCAATGCAACAATCCACCAGGCATCAGGGAAGCTAGAGACATCCCAATACGCCAACAAGACACTTTTTGATCCCTTTAAAGATATCCACATGTACAGAGGGATCCCATTGGGACTTTGGTCACCATACGAAACTCAACTACATGTATGATGAGCCTAAAAGACACTTCAACATTGAATTGGACCAATATTCATTTTCCATGTGTACACGGGTCCTCGATGATGTCATCATGATTTCATCCAAATTTCACGTGTTTTCCCCATTTAAAAAAGAAACGTGAAACCATTGGGAAAATGACACATTCTTTGAAAAAAGGCATGGAGAGGAATATCTTAGGCAGGTGGAGGATTCACTGACATCCTACTAAATCATTTGGAAAATATGTGACACATAACAAGATATTTAGCATCACATTCACATCCTTTCACTAATCATCATATCATTGCCTGCAGTTGACAAAGGAAAAAAATAATTTCCTCGACATGATGACTCACACAAGCTCCAGATCTCAATAGATCAGGCCAGTTGTGACGAATCACTTCATCCCATCAGCTACCTTCACCATGCATGTTTCAATCTCATACAAGGGAAAACCACAGGGATCAGAAGGAGATGATCTGCGAGCAATTTAATCTCTAAAGGTGAGTTACTCAGATTCCAAGTGTCTTAGATGATGACCCACCTGAGAAGTCTCTCCCTTCAAGAGAAGGTAATAAGCCATCTTGGTTACAGATGTTAGGAGAGTGTGTTCAACGTTTCATGAAGAGGATAATTTCCTTCTTTGGTATCATCAACCAACATATAAGAACCGAAGGACATATATGAATCTACCCTAAAGTACTATTGCCCATCATATTAGTGTACCAGATAAGATTGAAGCAAACAATGCATATTATTGGTCAATCACGTCTAGTTTCAATTGGGCAGTGTTAGCTGAAAGGAAATGGCTAACTCATCTCCTTGTTGACTCATGACCAAAGCACTAAACACGATACTGGGAATCAATTGGATAAAGTAAGAGCGCATATGGGGAAAATTGAACATCCCTTTCAACAACGTCATGGGTCATCTTTGGGGGTAAAAATCATTTTTACCTAGTAAAAATGAAAATCAGTTGCAAATTGGTTAGAAACCTCGAGAGGTATTAAGATTATAACAAGAAATATCCATCTCCAAGAAGCAGTATTGGTCCAAATAGATGGTTTTCCCACAAATTAAGAGCCTATAAAGTAAGGCTAAGAGATCATTTTTATGGTTGGCACTTTGGGGAATTTAAGAGTTTCTTATAACCAGAGTTGTTTTATCAAGATCCCCTCAGACAAAGAAATATTTTAAGGAGGCATGCTTCATGAGATTCATCCCCTGTGTTATGTTTTCATATGTTTCTCTTTTTGTGCATGTGTTCATGTAAAAATCCCAAGTTCCCTTGTAAGCTTTGAAAAAAATATCACCTTACTCATTTGTGTCCTAATATTTCCATGGTACAATAAGTGTGGTCTTTGTCTAAAGGCCTTTATAGTTCTGAGTCATTTTCAGTTTCCCATAATTCTAATCAATATTTGGCTGACAAATCGGTCATTCCGATGCAATATTCATCCGAAACCACTCTTGTTTTGGGGGGTTTTGCATCTCTTGACCGTGTTGTCTCGCATCCTATTCAACCCGTGGTAAGTAGTCGTGCCAATGCAATCTTTGTTCGATCCCACTCTTCTCTTGGAGAGTGATAAGTCTAAGAAAGTGGTCTTGCCAATGCAATCTTCAGTTGATCCCAATCCTCTTTGAGGGAGTTATGTGTCTTTTGACCGTGTCTTTAACATTTCCAATTCAGTACCTTCTAAACAAGGTGGAATTCCACTATCTTTGAGTACACTCCCTCCAAGTCCTAGGATGGTTTCCTTTGATTCGAATGATCTTGTAGAACCTCACCTTACTTATTCTACACCCTTCCAGATAATGGTTGGAATTAATAAGTTACTCATTTGAAAAAGTGTCATAGATGAAGGATCCTATGCAAGTCTTTTATCATCCTCAGCTTGGAAAGATTTGGGTTCTCCCAAGCCTTGCAATCTTTGTTCGATCCCACTCTTCTCTTGGAGAGTGATAAGTCTAAGAAAGTGGTCTTGCCAATGCAATCTTCAGTTGATCCCAATCCTCTTTGAGGGAGTTATGTGTCTTTTGACCGTGTCTTTAACATTTCCAATTCAGTACCTTCTAAACAAGGTGGAATTCCACTATCTTTGAGTACACTCCCTCCAAGTCCTAGGATGGTTTCCTTTGATTCGAATGATCTTGTAGAACCTCACCTTACTTATTCTACACCCTTCCAGATAATGGTTGGAATTAATAAGTTACTCATTTGAAAAAGTATTGTAGATGAAGGATCCTATGCAAGTCTTTTATCATCCTCAGCTTGGAAAGATTTGGGTTCTCCCAAGCCTGCATTGGCTACCAGTGAGTTGATGGATTGTGATAGAAGACCTAGCGAATGCCTGGAGATTCTTCCTCAGTTTCCTATCACATTAGGTGGGAAGATTTTTCGAGTTGATCTATTAGTGGTTCTAGGACCTTTACACTTTAATTTTATTCTTGGGCATGATTATGTGTATGCGATGAATGTTGTGGTGTCTCTGCTCTTTTGTGTGATGAATTTCCCTCACAATGGAAGCATTGCCATTATTGATCATATTTCATTTGATAATCACCATACTGGCTTGACTTTACCTCAATTTTCCCCTTTGTGTGTTCCTAGTGTTCTAGTAGACTCTTCCCCGCCACAGGTGAATTATGTGGCATCTTATCCTTGGTGTTCAATTGCTCCTGAGAAGGATCCTTTATAGTTATGTTCTCCTTCTCAAGACAAGGTCTCAGCATGTGCTTCCCCTTATTGACCCAAGTAATCTAGTGTTTCCTCTTGAGTATGATCTTGTTGTTTGTAAGACCTTGAGCCCTAGTATTTTTGAGCTGTTGAGCCTTGGTTTCATGGATGTTGAGTTTCCTTCATATGAGGTCATATTTGAAGCTATGATTATGGATCTTTGACCTCCTCTTGATTTGGAATATTTAATGGTTGGTTACCAACGAAACCCTTGGCTTGAGCCTAGAAATAGGATATACTTGGAGAACTATTATGCACAAGATGCAAGGCTATGTGGTCCTATGTACAAATTGTATTTTTAGAGTTTCTTGTTTTCAAGTTTCGTATCCATTAATACTTGTCTTTATCAAAGGTTTCTACATTGGACTTATTAACTTCCAGGTAAGTGTTTTTTGTCTGAAATATAGGACTTTGGAGATATTTTCTTTGGTACATTTTCTTCTATGTCGATCCGTTCTGATAGGTAACGATCTCAAAACTGGCATATAGGTTAGGTTTTCCCCAACATGCATTTTTTCATTATCCATTTCTTGATTCATTCTACCTTATGATCGACCCCACTGAGTTGTGATGTAGAACCTTCTCTACTATTTAGAAGTTTCATAGTTCATGTGGTAGATCCTAATTTCCATGAGAACTCTAGTCTAGAATCCCCTTGTATTCTGGTGCTCATGCTGCAAGTTTTTTTTAGGCTCAGAAGTCCTGTTTAGCCCTGCCATGAGTTTATGTTCAAACATCATGCTTCTTCCTCACTCTTATTCTGGCCATTAGCTGTCAGAATCCCTCTCTGACATGCTTCTTACAATGACATTATGGATTCCATAGTTAAGCTCTTTTTAGACTCCTTAAAATTGAAAATATTGTCGAGTGACCTTGTTCCTTTTACACTTATTAAATGGTCCTGAAGGAATGTCTGTTTAGCACAATTTTACCCCTGTTTCAGACTAGATAGAGTAATTATGAAAAAGGTATACTCTAGCCTATGGTCTAGAAGAGTTCTCCTCAGTTTTGTTTTTGTTCGGGCCCAAGAGACTAAATTTATGCAAAAGGACACGAGAGTCAATAGTTAAGCTCTTTTTAGACTCCTTAAATATGAAAATATGGACAAGTGATCTTGTCTATGCCAGACCCATAAAATGGATTTGAAGAGACATCTTTTCGATATAAGTTTAACCCTTTTCCAGACCTAACTGACTATGTATGAAAAATGAATACTTTGGTCTAGTATTGACCAAAAGAATTCTTCTTGGTATTGTTTTATTATTTTTTGGGCCCTGGAGACTAAACTTATGAAAAATACCATCATGAGAGGTTTACTTCCTAAAGTTGAGTTGTAACTACATTGCATATTGACTGCTCATGATTTTAGGCCCGATTTTGACTTCATCATGCTATTGTTCAACCAATTGCCTATGCATTCCTATCAATTCCCAACCTTGCAATTTATTCCCATGCAACTCGATACCTTATCCTTGGAGGGAACATACCCTAAGTGTCCTTATCCTACACATACTTCCTTGCATTGAGAATATGTATGTTCCTTGTTCTATGGAACTATTTTTCTTTCCCACGACACGCATTCCTTCCATTGCACGATAACATTCTTTTATTCTTTTTCAGGCTTTTATAACATGAAAAAGACAAAAAAGTAAAAAACACAAAAAAGAATGGGAAAAAATCTATCTCTTTTATTGGCATTAGTCTTGTCTCCCTTGAACAAAGAACAATCTTGAGTTAGTGTCTCATCGTTTTTGGTTTAGTATGGCTTTAGGAGACTTTTTCTCACTTTGAGTTTTTCTCCCCCGGTTCATTATTCTTCCAACTATATAGAGAATTCATTGATTCCCCCTGCATCACAAATGTATCCCAAATTATAGTCATGCTGCCTGAGTCACATAATGTGTCATGCTTATGTTCAAGGGAAATTTTTAAAACTGTGTAGACCATTCTATAGTTAGCCTTTGACCTTGCAAGTCGACCTTCCCAAGTCAATCTCATCATCACGAGTATCAGTCTTTTCATCTGATCTCTTCCAAATATTTAGATTTATGCCATCCCTCATGCTGGATGATGGAGGATGCCTTAATTCCTTCCTTCTAGCGGGTTCCCTCCCATCGACCTTGACACATATTTCTCTAGGAGAGGAATCTAGATTTATGTTTGGTGCCTTGGGGATTTTAGTCATCAGTGGCAGGTCCCCTCATTATTGGTACTGAGAATACCTCAATGTCCCATGTTCGATAGTTTCTACCAGGTGTTCGATGCGAGTTCATTCAGTCACACTTGTTAGATAGTACCATGGTACCTTGACTCCAATTATCATTATCAGTGGGTTGTCTCGTGTTTGTTAATGATATACCTCAATGAATGGTAATAAAACGATGTCTCATTGTGTTCGAATACAACTCATTTATTCACATAGTGTAGACTTGTACCACGACAGATCGTAGTGAAGAATTTGGGTGAAGTACAAGAACCACATATTTTGTGCTCCTTCCCGACTCATATGGTCCCACCTCATATACTAGTACTCACATAGATTCAACTTATTCATTTATTTGGTCCCAGACATCCTCTATTATTGAATTTGAGACATAGCTCCACTGTGTATATATTCATGGCTATGATCTACTTTGACATGGATCCACTGTGTATTCTTTGTGGCCATGATTTCTACTTCATTTATATCACATGGATCCACTATGTACTATTCATGGCCATGTACTATAGTTATATTTTACATATTCCATGGATCTGCATTGTACTTTCTTTGGCAGCCATGCTTAAATCACTCATGAGCATGGGTATGCCCGACTTGGGAAACAAAACCTTGCTTGATTCTTGCTAAAGGTTATTATTTTTGGATCAATTTTTCGGGACCCTCCATGGATTCTTCAATGCATCCTCACCTCTCAGAGTTCATAATCTATTTCGGCCATCATTTTTCCCTTATGACCTCACACATTAGGGGGAATCTGTTATAGC
>CBVK0100306107.1:0-15083 GCA_900067695.1 Picea abies | reverse complement strand
TATATTTCTGAGTGTATTTTTGTACAGTCTGTATTGTTTGGCACAAATCTTGGGACCGTACAACACAGTTTACAAGGAGTTGTTCATGATGGGTTTTCTGTACAGTCTTAGCAGAGTTTTGGCATGAATTTTGAGACAGTCCATACAACATTAATTGTTGGGGCAGTCGTACAGTTGTACGGATTTATGGGACAAAAATCGAGGAGCAAAGCTACAGGAATGTCCAGATAAGTTTGTGTAAATTTNNNNACTGGTTTTCCCCTTGTGGGTTTTTCCAGGGTCGAAGTTAGACCGAAAATCTTTGTGTCCATATTTTCTGAGTTTTGCATATTGCTGATATTTTATTTCTGTGTTGAAAACGATGTTCATAATCCTCATGTTTCAGTTCTGAAGTTTATTTTCTGTTAAGTTTTTATATGTTGAAACACCGTTGTTTCATATGTTGAAACACCACTAAGTATATGATGAAACAGTGGTGAGTATATGTTGAAACAGTGCTGAGATATATGATGAAACAGTGTTGAGTATATGTTGAAACACCGCTGTAACATGTGATGAAACAGTGCTGAGACATATGCTGAAACAGTGTTGTAACATATGATGAAACACCACTGTGACATATGCTGAAACAGTGTTGAGTATATGCTGAAACATCGCTGTGACATATGCTGAAACAGTGCTGAGACATATGTTGAAACAGTGCTGAGACATATGCTGAAACAGTGTTGAGACATATGCTGAAACAGTGCTGAAACTGGAGTTTCGGCATTTAACTTTGGCTGAAAAATCAGTGAGACTAAAACTGGGTGGGATCTGAAATTTCTAACATAAGTTAGATGTCTTTGAAGAATAGGTAGGCCAGAGGCATTGATTTCTGGTTTGAACAAATAAAATAATTATACATTGTTGAATTTATAGTGGAATGAAGAGAATAGTTTAGTAATGCAGAAGGAAAAGTTTTAGCCATCTATTGAGGAAGATTGTTAAACAAAATCTCACTTTAGATCAAGATTTTTTTTCATTGAGAAGGGGTTGATATGTATGGATCCCGATAGAATGGTAGCATAAAACCACCATGTAGGGGGATGAAAAGAAGAGGGAAGAAGAATGAGATAAAGTGAAGAGAGAATGGATACAAAAAAGAAGGAAAGAAAAAGAGTTGAAAGGGTCAAGACAAAAAGAAAAGATGGTAAATCAATGGGTGACGAATGAGAAGCAAGGAGATCTAATATGAAGGAGAGACAATGAGCCATGCAAAAAGGGTGAACAGAAGAAATAAGATGAAGGAGAGACAAGGAGCCATGCCAAAAGGGTGCACAAAAGAAAGATATGTACCAGAGAGAAACATAGAAAAAGAGAGGTCATCAAAGAGACATGATGTCAATAATTATGTATCAAGAGAAGATACTATAATAAATGAAGTAGTATAGATGAAGTAGTAGTAGTAGATTTGTGAAAAAGGTCAAATCTACTTGGCTATTAAGAGATGTAGTTGAATCTACAGGATATGAGGCGCATAATAGTAGTGTCAATGCCATAGAAGATCCTGATCAAGGTGCCCTCCCAAAGAATGAAGAGATCATGGTTGTTATAATGAGGCTCGCATGGTTCAAAATAGAAAGATATTTTGGATTCATCACTGAAGAGAATGTAACATGGAGTAACTTCTTCTTTGAACAAACTCCTCTTGCATTTTAAGAAAAGAAGAAAAAAGTGAGGAACAAAGTTCAGAAATTAGAGAAGTAGAAGAAACATGTATAATAAAACCAAACTAAGATTTTCATTAGTAGTGCCAAGTAAAAACTAGTATGAGGTCCATGATGTAGTTGTTTTCAAATATATTTTTCATGACTAATAAAGGTGCCAATATGATATATAGAACTTATTGGAGTATAATTCTTATTATCAAGTCATCATTATGATCATTAGGCTCAATGAAGGGAATGGACTCACTTCCTCTAATAGAATCACATGTTTCAAGTAGCAATTTGTCAAATAAATCATCGAAAATATAAAATTATTATTAAGAGTACAAATCTATTTTATGTCTAAATTTATCTAGAGCAAGGGGAATAAAACTATTAATATATAATTGTTTTTAATATTTAAAATAAATATAAGTTAACAAAATAACTTTAATAATATTTTTATGTAAACATCATATTTTAGTATTTTTATTTTTAAGTAAATGTGAATCTCTCCTTTTCTATTTTTATATACCAATTTCTATAAAGTATATAAGAAACTTTTATTTCACATATAAATATATATTTTTATTTTTATTTCTATTCAATTATTATTATTATTATTATTAATTTTTACATATATTAATATCACACCTCTTTACTTCTTTACTAGAACATGTAAGGTACTTAATATTTTTAGTTTTATGTAAATTTTGTTTTTATATAACATATCAAGTATATAGCTAACCTTCCTTTCTTTCTTTCTTTCTTATTATTTTTGGGATTTATCATAACCTAAATATATAAAATCATCTTTATTGTGTTGTTCATGGATGCATATAAATGTGTCGAGAAGTTTTTAAAAGTTTAACTTTTAAATATAATGTTAAAATAATTATTAAACATTTGAAGTTTATAATAATGTATTGTTTATGCTTAACCTAAAAGCAAAAGACAAATGACACTACTTCATGTATTTAAAAGTTGAAATAAAATTACATATATATAAGTGTTAATAATTATTAACAATATTGTAAATTGAAATATTCAAAACCTTTCAAAAATAAATTGATGAAAAAAAGACTGTTGCATATTCATCATATCCATAACACATCATAACACATCAAAGTGATGGATACCACTTATTAATGACTTCTGGAGAACCACACAAACTCTATTTTATCAACAACAAAATTAGATTTACAATTTGGATCATTTGGATCATAGTTAAATATTCAAATTAAATTTATATAAGAATGTTAATTTATTAAAAAACAAAAACTCGATTGACAATTTGGATCATAATTAAAGATTTTAAATTAGATTTTTTTTTTTTAATGTAAACTTATTTTAGAGAACTTAATGCATCAGTCTGCATCATTGAGTTAAAGTAGATTACTAACCCAGGTTAGATTATATAATCCGAGAATCCTCGATGCCACAGTCCAGACAGTATTCCTTCCAGCTATACGATTAAAAAGGGCCTCTCATACAACTCCGACCATGGATTTACTTGAATAGACAAAGGGCAATTTATACAACTGTGACCACGGATTTATTTGATTAGACGAAGCAATGGAAATGCCACATATGGAGGGTAAGCTTATTTTCAGTTAATAAAATAATAGATAAATAGCTATATATTGTAATTAAAAATTATGTTTTCATTTTTCAATAGGATAGGTAATTTATTTGTATTGATGGAAATAACAAATATATTGATGATGATGATTAACGTTCATTAAAATTAAATTGGTTTATAAAAATTTAATTGCTGTGCTTATTTGTAATCACCTCCCAATTTATAGAAAAAATATAAATTTTTTAAATTTTAATACAAATATCTTTCAATACAAATAAAATTAATTATTTATAAAATTGAAATATATTACTTTGAAAATTCATAAAATTGAAATATATTATTTTGAAAAAATAAAAAATATTTTATAATTATCAAATATCTAGTTTAATACTTATATATTTCAAAATCATTGTAAAAATATATTTCAAGATCTTTTCTGATTTATTTAGGTTGCAATTAACCAGATTAGCTTTACTACTATGCTCTGATGACTTAAGCAAATCAAAGCAAATAATATTTGGATTCCAATTTCCTTCTCCACGCCTGCTTCCTGCTGCGTAGCGAAAGCCAAGAGTTCTGTGTTTGGAGGGCACGAAGGCATCCGTTCCGATTTCAACCCCTCTTCTACTATATTAATAATATTTTTACCATGTTCGTTAGCCAGCCGACTATTATTACCACGTTGGGAGGTAGTTGGTGCGGGTTGTACTAAACTATGGTACAATAGGCATTGAATTTCTGTAGGGGTTCAATTAATACTTTTGTTGGATGGGGTTTCATTGAATAGCTTATCCATCTAGTAATCATCTTCCTCTAGTTCCATTTTTCACTAATGTGTTTGTTTCTAGTTCCATTTTATTCACTAATGTGTTTGTTTCTAGTTTCATTTTTCACTAATGTGTTTGTTTCTTGAGTTCAACTTGGGTCATGTCTTGATTGTGTTTATACACAAATAATGTCATTACTATATTAAATTAATTTCATGAATACATATAAATACAAAAAATTCGTGTTAGACAAACTATTATCACACAATCAACCAATTGAGAGAATATCTCAACCACATCAAAATAGGATCTCACAAATCCAACTCTCAAACAATCTCTTAAGAATAAGATCACACAACTCACGTAGAGATTGATTCTACTTCTCAATACATTAGCAATCATATTAGATAAGTAGGAATTATATATTTCAACACTCTCCCTTAATGACTACTTATCTAAATATTTATATTTCGAACTTTCTTATGCTTCCTCTTGTACCTGCATCTGATTATTGACGTCCATATAAAAAACAATCCATCTACCGAGATACATGGGTACCATCGGCTGTACTCGCCAGTTCTTTATGAATCCTTTTCACCTACATGATTCATCAACATATTAGACTCTCCCTTAATCATTACTTGGTCCATCACATTCTAAGATAAATCCATCTCACATTCCTCCCCTTGATCGAAGATTCAATTTCTTCGACTCAACGTCAAGCTTAGATACGAGTCCACTTGCTACCCTCCTACCTATCCGAGTGGTTAATTCCACAAATTGATGCTACATCCTCTCTATGTTGAGAGGGATAACTATGTGTGAATCTGCACCACAACACATATACCTGAATAACAAGGTTTACAACAAACCTAGGGAACTAACATGCCTATGACGAGGCAATAAAACTTGGACCAAAACTATCGGGTGTCAGGTACAACCAATCATGCACCCCTTGCATCCCACATGCATCATTAATTCAGGTACAAGCATCTTAAAAATGCTTTACAACAACCCAAAGGTTACCATTTCCTTTGTAACAATCATATTCATTATTGACCAAAACACACATAACCACTTCATACCATTGAGGGAAGCTTCACACAACTTGAATGACATAACTATGGACACCTTCAAACAAAAATTATCAATAGAAATACTTGTTAAATCACAATTCAATCTCACTTTTGTCAGTCAGATTGGAGGTTGTGTAAGTTTGATGAAATGGGAACGTACACCTCACTTCGCTATAACACATCCATGCAGTGGGCCAAGCGCTCAACCAACACTTCAACAATATGCGATGACACCATCAACGTTCCAAATGGAGAACATGAAGGCTCCTCACGTCCCCTCAAATCTATGGTCAATAGTGATCATTGCAGTCTTCAAACAAGGATAGAGGCAACGATCATCAATTTGTGTCTCCCTTTGATTCATTGAACCCTTGATGCCATTTCCATATTCAATCTCAACAAAATTAGATCATTGGGCATCAACGACAATGCAATAATTGGACATACTTGAAAGGATGAATTATGCCAAACATGAGCAACAAAACTACTCCAATTTCACAATAAATCCACAGATTCATATATGCATCAAAATGGTGAACACACCAAAATAAAAAGAAAAATGCAATCTAACTACTCCACTCTCCACATATTCTTGGGCTCTCACATGAGGGAGTTATGCCCAGTCCCACTCTAATACCATATGAAAATGGGAGAGTAGATTATTACACACAAATAATGGTGTCAATTACTATATTGAATTAATCTCATGAATACATATAAATACAACAAACTTCTCTCAAGATAGACAAACTACCATGATCACACAATCAACAAGCTGAGAGAATATCTCAACCACACACAAAAATAGGATCTCACAAATCCGACTCTCAAACAACCTCTTAAGAATAAGATCACACAACTCACGTAGAGATTGAATCTACTTCTCAATACATTAGCAAGCATATTATATAAGTAGGAATTATATATTCCAACAATGGTCATGTTCTTTGGTTGTGGTGGAGGTTTTGTACTCTCAAAAATACATCATGGTTGAGAATTTGTTATGTAACATAAGTATGGTCTTGTCAAGGTTGCACTGGTCATTATTGTTGTTAATGTTAGGCAACCAACTATAGTGGTTGTATTTTTTTTTGACATATAGTCTTCTTTAGGTGCTTGAATCTTTGCACGGGATTTTGATGGGGGTTGTGTGATTATGTTGGCATTTTTTTGTTTTAGGGGGAGGTTGTGTGATCCCTAATTGTGGAAGAGGGTTGTTGTTGGTTTCCATTTGGAGGATGGTTGTTAGAATATGTTTTCAATAGTTTTTTCTATGTGGCTTACCCTGTGGAGGTGTCTTATAGCTTAGGTAAGTTGCTTTGCTACGGTGGTTACATGGAAATTTTATTTTTTTATTATTATTATAGAAGTTATTTCTTTTGATAAGTTATTATAAATACAATTACTTATCTTCTACATGTTCAAGTGATACTATAAATATGTTTAATGAAGACAAATAACTTGAATATTTTTACATCCAATCAAAAATCTATGCAACATGACTAGTGCAATAAATCTCTCTATAAAATGTTCTAATAGCTTTTCCACTCATTGAAAATGTTTAATAGGCAAGGGATATTGCTTTACATATCCCATTAAAATCATTACCTTTTCATAGAGAGATATATATGTTTGTATGAAAGAAGTAAAATATCTCAAGAGTGAGGTGTCAATACAATAGAAAAGAAGAGGAACTTGAAGTAAGTATAGAAAGTTATAAGTGTATAGTTTTTGGAGAGATAAAAAATCGTTCTGTGAAAGTTGAAAATAGTTTTATAGAAGGGAATATAATTTTTTATAGTATACAAATTTCAATAAAAAAAATCATCTTACAATTAACAACCTTTCCGTAAATGAGTCTCTTGTGGTTATAGTTATTCAAACCAAGTGGATAAATACCCACAAGTAGGCCATATGATTAATTTGGTGAAGATATAAGGTTTTAACCATCCATGGTTTGAGCATCATCGATGGGTTCCCACCTACAAAATATTGTATAAGCAAGACCTTAGTCCCAAATCTTTAAACAAATATATTGTTTTTGTGAAAGCTATAAATCCCTAGCCAGACTTAAACCCACATGTCCTTTTTCTTAGAGCTTTAGAGCCAAAGTTGCCAAAGAATGAAAACATTTTCAAGGTTTTAGAGAAAATCCATGTCACTTAAAAATTTCAAGTTTTAAGGAAAGAATCTACATGATGCATACTTTTTATCATTTTAACTCAAAACTAAGATCCCATCTCATTTATTTCTACCATTTCAAGGTTTTAGGTATAGTGAAAAAATATTACATACTTTCCATCATTTCAATATGATGTAAATATGTTGGAGAAATTAATTTCTACTTACATTGTGTTTAGTGAAATTCTATTATTGAGGAGTTTGTAAGCTATAGTTAGTTGTGATATATTTTTTCCAACTATTAGATCCTATTTATGTGTCCATGAATTTTGAGCTATATAGTTGGAAGAAAAATTCTCATCACTTATTCCTAATTAGCATATTTTCATTGAAGATTATCTTTCCAAATTCAAGTTACTAATGGAAAAATTGAAAGGGTGTCGAAAAAACAAATTAGATAAAGAGTGGATTTTTTTTTATTCTATCCAAGCTAGAGGATCGTTTTCAGGTATTTTATTCTACTTTTTATTCTATTATGGATATTTCACTTGGAGATGAGATAAAATGTCTTTTTTTTTCTATGAGCATCTTACCATGAAATAGTATAAGATTATGCAATTAGATGCCCTTTTGGATTTTAGAATCAAGCTCTTGTGGCTCACACCTCCAAAGTACACACAAAAGATTCTATAAAAAAAAGAAAGTTGATTGGTGCATCAATTATGTTCTTATCATTCTGCTAATCTACCTTCTATTTACCAAATATATCATTTTGGTGATGGAAAAACAATAGATTTTTCTCCAAATGGTGTACAGTCATTCGAGAACTACAAAATCTAGACATCGTTGTTAGCTCTAGAAGAGTTGATCATAGATATGGATTGTACAATTTTTATTGTTTTGAGCCTTCCTCTAGTTCCTCTTTCATTGCACATTTTGATTCTTTGAGTAGACTTTGGCATGTAATATTTGGACTTATAAACAACGAGTATTTGCAACAATTGAGCACACAATATTTGTTTCTTAGTATTTAGAAAGTTTCTTGCACTAATGGAGTTTTTCCAGGTTGTGTTCTTGGCAAACAACATCAAGATAATTTTTCTAAGGGAAAAGCCTTGCGTTCTACCACACCTCTTGAGTTGGTACATAGTTATCTCATGTCATTTCCAACTCATTCATTTTTAGGGACTAAGTATGCACTCAACTTTATTGATGTCTTTTCACATAGCTATTGGGTTTACTTTCTTAAGTACAAGATTGAGGTATTTGTTACATTTAAGACATTCTAGAATTTTGTTGAGAACAAGTCCACAGATAACGAGGGGAATATTTCAATCAAGCATTCAAGGAATTTTGTAGAGAACATGGCATTCAACATCAACATTATGCTTCCTACAACCCTTACCAAAACAATTTTTCTTTAAAAGAAAGAATTAGACACTAAAAAAGATGGGAAAATACATGATTTAGTGCAAGAACATGTCACCTTATTTTAGGGATGAATTATTGAATTCTTCCAATTACATTCAAAATCATATGCATCATAAGGTAGTGCTAAATTTTATTCCAGAGGGGAGCTTGGATCCATTTTCATACCAATGTCTCTACTTTTAGAGTATTTAGTAGTCCATCTCGAGCATTCTAGGTGAAAGGAATAAAAGTATGGAGAAGAAGAGCCAACCATTGATATATTTTAGTTACTCTTACAATATGAAGGCATACAATTTATTCGATCCTATTTCTAAAGATGCCTTGTTCTGAAGAAATATCCATTTTGATGAGTGCTTCAACCACACATCATCTCCTTCTCCACCCTCACATTATCATGATAATTATGGTGCATATCATGTTGACGATTTGTATTTAGTAGAACAAGAAAATGATGAACATTTGGAAGATGAAAACTAGCTATAAGAAAATTTTCCATTAACACCAATAGAACATGAGTAGCTTGAATAGGAACAACTTGATGTAGAATTTAACATTTTTGGACTATATTTTATAAGGGAAAGAGGAATGACAAGTATGGATATGAGCCACTTGATTTCATCTATTCTACCTCTAACTATCACCATACTCAGTCAAAAACCATTGGTGTCTCCTTTTTTAGTAATCCCACTTCAAATGACCCACAACAATTTTCTCATGTTGTTGGGGTATCTAATGGGATGCTACCATTACTGAGTATTCTTCCATGATGAAAAATATCACATGGGTTATCATTCATCTTCCTAAGGCATGAAATCTAGTTCGTTATAAATGGTTATAAAAAACCAAATACACATCATATGGCTATGTTAACAACAATAAGGCACAATTTGTGGCCAATGTATTTTCACAGATTGAAGGGATTGATTATTCTGAGACTTTTTACCATGTTACCAAGATGAATTGTATACTCCTTGTGATTTATTTTTCTACTCCCAAGGCTGGTCAATCTACTAGATAGATGTGAAGAGAATCTTTCTGCATGGTGATTTGCATGAGGAAATATACAAAGTGCATCATCCTAGTTTTGTGCAAGATTCTTCTCTTTTTTGTAGGATTCGACATTGACTATATGGTATCAAGAAAGATCTTCGATCTTGGTATGAGAATATGGATAGATTGATTATCACTTTATGGTTCCATCACTTTTAATATGACCCTAAAGTTTAAAATCAAAGGTAGGGAATTGATATCTTGATTCCACTTCTGTATGTGAACGATTTAATTGTAATAGGGAGTTCTTAATCTATGATTCTGAGTGATCAAGAAGAATTAATGGGACAATTTTATATGACAGGTTTAGGAATCTACATTATTTTCTTGGTCTTCAGGTTCTTCAATCTTGAAAAGGAATCTCTATTTCAGTTAGGAGTTATCTTTTCTACCAGTTCCTCTTCACCACGCAATAATCCTTCGTTGTATCAACTTGTTTGATGTCTAATGTATTTGAATCATACATGTCCTAAAAACTCTTTTACAATAGGGATTTCCTCTTGATTCTCTCAATATCATCATGAGAGTCACTAGAAAGAAATTAAGTGCATTATGAGGTATATTCAAGGTAATACCAATTTTACATTTCATGAATAAAATTTCATGACATTTACTTTTCCATCGAATGGCATCTCCACTAAGTGAGTCGCACTGCCAAAACTAAACTATGCATGAAACTACACAAAAAAAACCCTCCAAATGAAAACCATCAACAATGGTAAACCCAACCTAGGTTCCACCACAACTAGAGAGTAGACAACCTCCACCACAATCAAATAACACTGGCATATCCTCACAACTTCCATCAAAATCCCATGCAGAGAACTAAGCATGAAAATAGAACTATATGCCAAAAAATAAAATATATCCATTGTACATGCAAACTAATGTATCCCTACCAAGACCATATTTTTGTGACAAAATATGTGTGGCCACAATACAACTTTTCTCAAAATGTCTCAGAGACAAGAAAATGGTTTCTCATGTGGCCATTGTAGTAGATAAACTTAATCAAGCTATGGGGATGGAAGGCTTGCATGGATTTAGTATAGGCTCAGGATATTGCATGGTTTTATTCAAGGCTCAAGTTTATGTTCATTTTTTTGATGTTTCTCACTAGTTTATTATTTTTCCTATTGAGTTTATTTTTCTCCTAAATTTTCCTCTTTCTTTTATCATTTCTTGTATTTTTTGGTCTAATAATAAATAGAAAATACAAACAAACAATTATCAATCAATAGAAACCAAAAGTTTATACTCAAGAAAACCCGAAAGGTAAAAATTTTGTTGAATCAATTATCTTGTCCATTTCTATAATAATAGGTCACCATACTAGTTATTTCATAATTAGATATTTAGTTCAACCATATGTATAACTATATCCCATAATCTCTCCATAAATATCTCAATTGATCTTCATCTCTAAATTCTCTATTTTCTCCTCATGTTTGATTGTTACATAGACTTCTAAGCTTGATATGCATCATTTAAAAAACATCATATAGTTTAGAAATTATTCATGATTCACGTTGGATTTAATTCTTCATACTCCCCCTTAACGAATGTTTGTTATCCAATCATATTATTTATTTTACTAGTCCTTTGGTCCAATTTTAATCTTCTTCTTTGACACTCTTCATCTTTAATCTTCTTCAACTATAGTATTTATCTTTGTATTTTTTCTCCTTTGATATTCATCTTTTGGTCTTATTCATTCTCCATTTTCATTTTTTTTACTTTTCATCTCGTACTTGCAAAATATAAATGTTTTTTTTTTTTAAAGTCCATATAAAAAAGTCACCATCCACCGTAGAACATGGGTCACCAACCATTGTATTCATCAATTCTATAGGTAACATTTTACTTTACATGGTTCAACATCCATTATTTATCCACAAACATTTTCATTCCCCTTTCATCATCATCAATCATCATCCTTGGTCAATGAATTTATTTTTTTCCAAAAACAAAATGTTGGGATGGCTATTGAAGGTGTCAATATGATGTATGAAACCTCTTGGAGTGTCATCCTTATTTTCATGTCACCATTGTTATGATTAATATCAATGGAAGCAATAGCTTCACATCATCACAAATTTCATGTTAAACCTCTCATATTTTGTCAAATAAATCATGAAAAATATAAAGGTATTATTCATAGTATATATCCATTTTATGTATAGATCTATAAGCACCGAGAGAGATAAAATATATTAAGGTGTGATTTTTTTTAATCATATAAAATGGATTTACACAAAGGTGAAGAGAAGGTCAAAAATATTTCTATATAAATGTCATGTTTATAGTATTTGTATTTTTGTGTAAATCAGAATCTCTGATTTTCTATTTTTATATAACACTTCTTATAATAGTTGTACATACCAAATTTATCTTTCATATATAGATATTTTAATTTTAATTTATATGTATATTCAACTAACATATATTATTATTATTATTATTATTATTTATTATTTAAGTCTACGATAACATCTCTAAATAACCTTTTTATTAAGTAAATGCATAAACCTTTTTTTTTTTTTTAAAGGTAACAATAAAAATGCATTTACAATACATACTAAATTATAAGGAATGGATAAGTAATCGTCACCATAGTAACACACTATTGTTTTCAATCAAAGCTAGTAATAATATTTAGATATGTCACAATGCTAACCATATAAATGATTGAAAGATAAATTATAAATATCATTCATTTAAAATAATTATTGTCTTATAACAACATTTTAAATATAAAGATATTGTTCAACCTCATTGTAAAAATTTCAACATTGCAAATCCTGAGATTGTCAATTTTTTTTGACAACACAACATATCAGTTACCTATGAAGGAAGTTGAAAGAGCATGTAATTGTTGAACATTGGAAACTAAGATTTTGGGAGGGGTAGAATGAGAAGAATGAAGATATGAGGAACATTGTGGATAAAACATCTACGGGAGTAGTAATTTGTTCCAAGCAACATGATATAGATGACCACAACTAACCACAACAATAGTAGCAGTGGACCCAACTAGGAAATTATCATCATATGCATCAATAAAATTATAATAATAATATTCTTTTTCTAGTGGAATATCCATCATATTCCTAACATTGCTCAAAGATGGAGGTGGGAATAAATTGTTTTTGCACAATCCACAAATAACTACCTCTGTTTCTATTGCTCTTACAAAAGAAGAATTATAAATTTCATCAAAATCCATGATTCTTCCTTATTTTCTTATTTATTTAGGATTCATGTAAACCCAATAGCTTTATTATGTTCAACAACTCTTCTTTGATGAATTAAGAAAATCAAAGAAAATAATATTTTGTTTGCAATGTCCTTCTCTGCACTTTCGTCCTATGGCATAGTGAAAGCCAATAATTATTTGTTTGGAGGGAACAAAGGCATCCGTTTCTATATCATAATTTCAACACATACTCTACTATATTAGTATTAGCATAACCATATAACTAAAATTGGTTGATATATGTTGATCGATGCCATTTTCACACTTAAACAACTAATGGTGTTGATCGACATCTATATACCACTTTTAAAAATGTGGTTGTGTTATTTGACAATAGAAATGTGTGGGGAGGATTAGTAGATCATGGTTGACCATTGTTGACCATTGTTGACTATGGCTTACAATGTTAAACTCCGGTTGACTATGGTTATATATGGTCAAGTTACGGTTGATGAGGATTCATTATGATTGACCTATGGTTGACTATGGTTCAATTTGGTTTAACATGGTTCACTATGGTTCACTATGTTCAACTATGGTTTAATATGGTTGAATGTGGTTAACTTATGGTTGACTTCGGTTTACTTTTTTTTCATATACATGACTACTGTTCAATACGATTGACCATGTTTGACCATGGTGACTATGGTTGACCACTTTTGGCCAAGTAGAGTATGTATGACCAAATTTGACCATGGATGACTATAGTTGCCTATAGTTTCCCATGAAAGGATATAGTTGACTATGGTTGACCATGATTGATAACATTTGACAATGGTGACAATATTGTTAACCATGGTTGATTATGGTTGACCATGGTTGACTATGGTTGATCATGGATTCCCATGGTTCACTATGGTTGAATACCATTGACTAGGGTAGATCATGGTTAATTATGGAAGACCATCTTGACCATGGGTGACTATGGTTGAACATGGTTGACTGTGTATGACCATGGATGATTATGGTTGACCATGGGTGACCACGATTAGTTGTGGTTGACCATGTTGAATAAGTATGACCATGTTTGACTATGTCTAACCATGGTGGATTATGGTTTCCTATGGTTTCAATGGTAGGTTATGTTTGTCACATTGCAATGTTGGGTTATGTTCATCTAATTGAGACATTGGGCTATGTTCACCACATTGTGACTTTGGGTTTTGTATGTCACATTGAGATGTCATGGTATGTTCATCACATTACAACATATGGATATGTTCATCACATTCTAATGTAAGACTATGTTGGATTGCCTCACAATGTGATGTTGGTGAAGGGTTATGTTGGAATGCAACATTGAGATATGTCCCTTTTCGTCTATAGTTACCTCACACTGCTATGTTCATTAAGAGTTTTGTGACCTTGCTACATTCATTAAGGGTTATGTTCTAGTGAGATGTTCTTGAATGCTCATGATGCATTGTTATATTCATCTTGGTTAACTTATAAGAAAATGTTTTGTTCCTCATTGGTTATGTCACATTGTGATATTTAAGAAGGGGTGTATTATGTGGCAAGGAACATATCAACATAACCATGGATGACTTGGGTTGAACATGGGTGGCTATGATTGACCATGGTTGACCATGGGTACCCATATTACTAAGGTTGAATAAGGTTGACTATGGATATGTTAAATTACGATGTTCATGTTGGTTGACATGTGTCAAATTTCTATATTTTGCAATAGTTGTGTCACATTACAATGTCCATCAAGGATTTTGTAAAATTAGTACATGCAAGAAGGTATTGGGTATGTGTCATATTCTTTGCACAATATATTCTTTATTGGGCGCACAAGGGGTTTGGAGGGGGGAGATAGTCTCCCTACATGGGGGTTTGGTGGAACTGCCCATGAGAATTTATTTTTCCTCGGGAATGTAACAACCTCCTCATTACGACAACTACTCTAATAACAGGTGCATTTTCTTTTTTTGTGTGTTTAAGGTGTGTGCGCGAGGGTAGAAGTAACAATCACACTTGACCCTACGTCGCCACTCGACAACCAACAAGATGCAACCATGATGTTCAGCAGAAGAAGACTGAAGGCACACAACGAGTCACTGCAACAATATACGACCATAGGCATAAGGCGCATAACACAAACATTAA
>CBVK0100306106.1:0-15084 GCA_900067695.1 Picea abies | reverse complement strand
AATTAAGGAAAGATAGATATGAATGGTTGTATCATAGCATTTTTTATTTTGAATAGCGATGGTGAGAAATCTAAATCTAAGCATTATTTTGGACGATTCTCAACGCCGATTTTCAAGAGCTAACGACGAACACAAGTTATCTCGGGGACTGAGGTAGACGCGTACGTCGGCGTTTGATTTTTCCCAAGGACAATCGTGAGTCGTGACATCACAGTGCGATTGGATAGAGATTGAGTGGCAAGATGACACTGACAATATCGATCTTTTTGTCAAGCGACAAATTGGTATTTCATAGAACTTTCACCATCTTTCTACACGGAGTAGAAGATAGGCCAACTTATGCTGCTTGAAAATTCCAACCAGAGCTCCTATGGAGTTTTTTCCGCGAAGCCACCCAGAAGTTATAAGGTCGTTACACGTTTGATGGACCAGCCTATATCCAAGCTCTCGGTGTCAATGATGAAACGTTGTTGACGATAGTGAAGTTCTTATACAAATTGTAATTTTTCATAATAGCGTAGTCTAAACGTTTTATAATTTTTTTAGGTTGTTTTTTTATTTGATTTTTCTCGAAATTTGGTTTGGTGAGGTTGTTTTTCTATTTGATTTTACTCAAAATTTGGTGAGAAATAGTTGTATCTGCATATTTGATTGACTAAGTTTGTATAATTGGAATACTCCAGGTTTGGTTATTCAGTAGGCTGAATCCATTTATACATTTCAAAATACATTTGAAATAACAAAAAAACACAGATTTTGCCCTATAAATTTTTTTAGGTTGTTTTTCTATTTGATTTTGCTAATTTGATGAGGAATAGTTGGATATGCATATTTGATTGGCTAAGTTTGTATAATCAGAATACTCTAGGGGTTGGTTTTTCAGCAGGTTGAATCCATTTATACATTCCAAAATACATTTTAAACAACAAAAAAACAAAGATTTTGCCCTAATTTAGAGGGGAGAACTTTGCCAACCCTAAGTTTGGAGCTTCCTATATGGATTTTTGCTAACAAAAAAATAAAACAGTTTTTTTATGTTGTTGTTCATTTGTTCCTAGTGCTGATTTAACTATAATCACTAGATACTTTAATTAGTTGTAAGGGTTTTATTTGTTAGCCAATATCTTATCACTTTCATTTAAAAGGGGGGTTTTTAAATTGTAAAAAATCAAGTCAATATATTGTTTTATATTAAAGGGGGATGTAATTTTTATATTGTTTATAGCTATTGCAGAGGTGTAATAGTTATTGGGTGATGACTTGTTGGGAAAGAAATTAGTGCACAATCTACTATAGTGTAACTTTGTTTCCAAAGAAAAAATCAACAGGGAGGTTGTAACTTCACGGCTTGTTGAGATAGCATGAATCCTTTGTATGGAAAACGAGATTGAGAAGCCCCTAAATTGTGCACCTTTGTATGTATTAGTTGTTGTAACCCCCCTTTTTATTTGTCTTTATGTATGTAGGTTTTGTCTCTAATTTTGTATGGTTTACTTTGTTGCAAGATGATTCTATGCATTCATAAAATCCCATAGCTTGATCCCATGTTTTGGGGTAGAAGTGTTCAACAGTTCAAGGGGCTCTCTTGCAAACCTTGATTTTTGACTATCTAGGGATATTTTTGAGCGGGTGATTTTAGTTGGGAGAAAGAGGGTTTCTAGATTTTTACAACTATGGGGAAGCCGATATCACCACACAAAATACATCATTCCTCCACCTAGTCTGATGGGGATGTGTAGAATTTCCTTTTTTCATTACATGGGGAAAGGATTATGATTACCCTAATTATGTTGAGCTAAAAAAACCAATTAGGTCCCCTATTTGCCAAGATGGGTCTTAGCCTTTGTTGATCTATAAGACTATTTTATGGTCTTCAAGACGAGGATAAATCCCCCTGCATTTTTAAAGAGGTGGTACTCCTCTACATTTAAAAAATATATAAGAATGTAAAAATGGCCTGAGAGAGGACCAAGCTTATTATTGAAACAACTATTCACACTATATAATACAAGATTATAAACCAAGAGAGTAAATAGTCTCACAAAATGACATTTCCATCATAGTATTCAACAAAGTAAGACTCATTATTAAGCATAAGGAATGAAAATAAGGACCGCATATGGAAATAATTTTTTGATGATCATTCCATTAAGATCCAAAAAGGATTTTGATAGATGCGCATTTGAAGTCTCATGCTTAGAGCTTAAAGTCTGAGAAATCATTAATGTTTTGTCCTAAATAGTTCTTTGGGAACCTAAAAAATAACAAATGTCTTTTATAAAAGTAAATAACAATATCTGAGAGTCCATGAAAAGTAAATTACATTTTCCCTTCAAAGAGGAGTAGGATTCGACTCATGCAGACCATGAAATGAAAGAGAGACATAGAAGAAAAAAAGGAGATAGTTAGGGGTCAACCTTTGCTTTTCACAAATTCTAAAAAAAAAGAAGAGGCAAAGTGACTACTCACTGAGGAAGCAAAAACAATGAGAGAAAGAACACAATGAATACTCACCTTACTATGATGGAAGTTATGAACCCTTTGAATGCCTTTTACATCTTCTTTTATAGTATTGTTTTCATCTTCTTGAAACTTATTTTTAGTTAGGGCTAGGGTTTTATTTATCCTCTTTATAAATTTCATTTTAGATATGCATTCCATCAATTGGGACCCACTTTAGAAGCTCAGGAATTTCTTTAAATAAATCATTTTCCAAAAATAATTTGTTTCCAAGCCAATTTGTTTCCAAGCCCAAAAATAGTCCCGACTGTAATTTAATTTTTAGGTATTGATAACTAATATTTCATCCACTTAAACCAATTATAATGTGTTCTTCATCTCTTTACCTTTCCAATGAGCTCTCATTTTCTTAAATCGTACGCAAGGATTAAAAGTTATGATCTTCGATAGATGGAGACTCAGCCATCGTTGATCTGTTCTCGTGAAATCTGAGATTTTTATTTTCAAATTTGACTTTCTTTGTCCCACATGCATTGTGGGAGGGATCTCATGACATCTTTATAAATAAATTTTGTCTCTATGTTATTTGTGAATGAAGTAGAGAGGGCCATAGAATTTCGCATAGCTTGTGCACATAGTATCTTTTGATCGCCACATCATCACCGAGTCATCATGCCAAGTCACTGCTCAATTATCTATGTCCATCCATGTGTCACCTAGGGGTAGGTACAATTCGTTGCAACGTGTCTACATGTGATAGGTCCACCTCACTTTCACGTGTCCTAATATGGTAGGTCCACGTTAGTGACATGTGTTCTCCACATATGGTAGGTCCATGCCATTGCCATGTTTTCTAATATGGTAGACACATGTCATTGCCACGTGTCATTAGAGGTACGTGTCCTAATATGGTAGGTCCACGTTAGTGACATGTGTTCTCCACATATGGTAGGTCCATGCCATTGCCATGTTTTCTAATATGGTAGACACATGTCATTGCCACGTGTCATTAGAGGTATGCCCAAGAAAATGGGGAAGAAACTTAGGATATGAAATAATATTAAAAAAAATGAAGTGTTTGTGGAGTTACGCGAATGCGGTGGTAATAGAAATTATGAAAAAGACTAAGTGGATAACGAAAATGGAAATAAGATAAGTATGGAAATGGGGAGTAGTATAGGGTAGTATGGGTAGTAGTGAAAATGACTAAGTATGGAAGTGTAGAGGGAGTATGGGTAGTAGTGAAAATGACTAAGTATGGAAGTGTAGAGGGTAGAGAGGAAGGAAAAAAGAAGAAGGAACAAAAATGACTAAGTATGGAAGTGTAGAGGGCAGAGAGGAAGGAAAAAAGAAGAAGGAACAAAAATGACCAAGTATGAAGAGTGGAGAATAAGGAAAATGAAAAATGGTTAAGTATGGGGCAACAAAATGTGGGATAAAAATGACATATCTTGGGCATATGAGCTTTGTTTTAGATTTTGTAAAATGTTGGATGAAGCTGACACATAGGGCTATTTAGTGAGAATATGGACACGCGAAGTTTCATTTTTGTTTTCTTCTCTTTTGTTAAAAATAAAAATCATCCATGTTAGTCTTCCATGAGGAAGAAATGCAATACTAATTTTGAATTCTTAAAACTTGTTGGGCCTTCATGATCAATAGGTGAAGGGTATTTGACACTTTCCAAATTTGAAAAAAAATTGGTCTCCATTTGAAAGAAACATAGGNTTGAAAGAAACATAGGTTCATATATTTACCCCAATCACTTAGTTGATGGGTGATAGGAAAACAAATCAAATGAAATCTAAAAGGCTCATACCCCAATCTCTTAATTGATGGGTGTTAGGAAAACACATCAACAACCCTCAAAAGAAAATAATTTCTTTGGTGTTACATTTGACCTCTATCTTAATATATATTAAAAAAAATAATATAATGATAGAGTACAAGGAATAGAGGACTCATTTGTACCTAAAGGACAACATGAATTCCCTTAGGTTAGATTGAGCCTTGGCTCACAATCTCTTGCATCTCTCATAATGAGTTTCTTTGAGTCTAAATGATAAGAAAACATAAATATACTACTGCAAAGGAAATCTTGATAGACATATACATATTTTTCCCTTCAAATGTCCATGAGATCATATATCTAAGGGACAAAGAGTATGACTTGAGGAAACTCACCTTTCCAGGTCTACAAACAAAAATCCATATACATAAACCCCTTCCTATGCAAATGGATAAGCATGTACTATATTGAAGAGAGTAGTGAAAGTAGTATAACACCAAGCCCTTGAACCCTAGGTTGTATTACTATAGTGTCATATCTCTATGTTTGAAATCATATCACTTATAAGAGTTTTGTCTTTTCTAAGTATTAAGAGTAGAAATAAAAAGAGGTATTAAAAATTCTATGAAAAAAATGGATACTTACAATATTTAGTAAAACCATGGGAATATTTAATTGGATAGATGTATTGGGAGGGGGTTTCAACAAAAGGATTTTGGTAGGTATTTTTCAACATCGAATGAAATTAGGGGTATCATTTTCTGACTTCTTTTCTTCCCCACAACTCACTACTATTATCATATTATGGATATAAAATCCTACAAATGGGGGAAAATGTATTATATGAGACTCACACTTGGGTACTCAATTATGCCTACCTATTAAGAAGTGCATTGGGTAGTCCAATTTCGTGCCACATTCATATGCAACCCATTTAATGATGATACAATGTCTCTCAATATCTACTCAAATGTCATGGATCACCTTCCTAGGGTCTACTCATCTTAGTCTATACTTGGGACATCTCTAAGAGGTCTAACACTTATATGGGTTTCTTAGGTGTCTTTTACCTCTTTGTCTCTATCTCTTGGTTTCTAATTGGACTCACTTTAACCCTTGAGGTACCCATTTGGGGCATATACTAAATTCATAAGTTTATTTAGGGCCACAAAACCTTTAGTTTTCTCCATGGTCACTTATAATGCCTCATTTCATATCCACAATATCCCAAACTAGCTTTGGAGTTGTTATTTTTGGAGTTTATTTGACTCAAACTACCCAAACCTTAACTAATCTCGTAGTGAAAAGTAAACCAGGGTATATTAGGAATATAATGGATGTGAATCCACAATTTTTTGTAATATAGTCTTATACTGGGCCTAAAATCCCATAGCATTGTTATACTAAACATGTGACACACAATCAATAGGTACAATATAATGATTTTGAATTACTCCAACCCTCCAACAACTAACCTAAAATTCTCCTACACCAATAGGTCACTCCATTTCATATTTATACAATTGAATTCCTCTCTATAATGTATCTTGAACTCTTGGATTCTTTTATCTTCAAAAATCCTAATTTGTAGTTACATAAGTTTGGATAAGTGATCAAACGCCTCCTACCTTTCTTAATCCTTGGACCTCTACAAGGATCTCCTATGGCTAAATTAACTCTCGATTCTAATTTATTTATCATTACAATAAAATATATAGTTTTTATTGATTACATTTCACTCACACACACATACACCAGACTCTATCAAATCTTATCTAGTAGAAATTTGGAGCTACCTAAGTGTGATCTTCTATAACATAGATCGATATTGAAACCATATCATAAATCTCATTTTCATCCCATTGATATTTGATGTAGCATGTAGGTCACTGCCAAAGTTACATAGAAAAACTCAACTCACAAAAAAAAAAAAAAGAAAAAAAAAAATAGGTCACTGCCAAAGTTACATAGAAAAACTCAACTCACAAAAAAAAAAAAAAAAAAAAAAAAAAAAAAAGAAAAAAAAAAAAAGGCAACAATTAAAACATGTCCCATAAAACACTTAGTAGAAATAACACTAAAACAAATATGCACTCTATTATTCAATGGAAAATTTCCATAACCTATGGGGCCTTTATTACAAACATAGAGCCCGGCTTTTGTTAACTATATTGCTACTTCCGATTAAAAATCCCATCTTGTGAAATCTAAAGCACGCTCTTCCTTGCATGCCATCAATTTTATAAACGAGAATATCGTCATTAAAACTATTGGAATGAAATACTTAGGCCCATAGTGATTGGTATTCATGGTAATTAGATCATTATAGTCAAATTGTTTCACATTCACCATAATAATTTCTTTGACTACTAATCCATTCACATTAATTAACACGATAATTTAAAGGACATTATTTAAATTACATTGTAGTTTTATTTCTAAGTCCCAACCACCTTGTTACTTTGCTAAATGCATTTTTCAATGTTTTAATATTAAAAAATGTTCATCTTTTCTTACTATTGAAGGGAAACAAATTCTTTACGATCATATCATGCCATGAGAGTCACATTACGAAGAACAAGTTCCAAATCTAGACCAAAATATGTTGTTGATATAACACCAATACGGACTAGATTATTGTTGTTTATATAAAACCCATGAAAAATGTGTATCATCCACTAAGAAGGAGGGTTGAATAGTGCATGGTTTTGTCTATATCTATGTATTACTTTGTGAGTTCACGTTCATGCTTTGATTTATTTCCTTTGAGTGTTTCACTTAAAATTATTAGGCAGAATTCTCTATGATTGCTTCATTAACTACACAAGTACACCATTCTTCTCTTTATCAACTCTATCACTCATTGTCTCCCTCATGGTTACATACTTCACCTTCTCTATTAAATTTATTGCAAACATACCAACAAATAAAATATTATGGGAATGAAAAACTACCATCTACTCCTCCTTCAAAAGTGATTTTGTTGTAGCAACATTGTTTTGTTTTTCTCTTATTTTATTCAGTGCACCACTCCATAGATTCATACTACTCCACTTCCTTCACATATGCCAACATTACTCAACATCACTTTCTTCATTCACAACATGTAAGTTAAATTTAATGTCATCCACTTTCTTCTCTTCTACTTCTTCATTCAAAGGATGTAACATAAATTTAATTCCATTCCTTTCCAATTGATAGGTGTTTCTTCTCCCATCATGCATAACCTTCTCATCAAACTTCCATATCCTTCTAACAATCTGTGACATGTATCCATGGAAAAACATCCCTCAAAATGTTATCACTATAGCCACCAATATTAAAATTAATCAAGGACTACTCTTTCATAGTGACCTTATGCCCATTTCATAACCATGAAACTTTGTATGCATATGGTTGAGGCATACTCTTCAAATTCATATTTTGAACAACTTCAATAGACACCAAATTGTCTAAACTACCACCATGAATGATTTGAAAATGATCTTTAAAGACTTGGTTAAGTTTTAAACATGTGTTCAATTACCAATTAGGAATTAAGGAAAGAAGAAAAACTTAATGAGAGATTATAACAGCCATCATAAATAAATGTCGATCAGAAGATAAGCACAAAGAACAGCAAACCATAACAACAAATTTGTTAATGGAGTTTGGCAAGATTGCCTATGTCTCTGGGCCTTTGTCTCAGTGGGTGAGGCTTTCTTATTTCTCTTCAATGCTTCAAATGTACATCATAAAAGTGTCAAACGGATTATAAACTGGTATGGATGTGTTCTTCTTGACCTCAAGAACCCAACACAACTGACAAAACTTAAAAAGGTTGAGCATAGCTCCTGGAATTGGCCTCCAAAGTTTGCTTCCTCAATGGCTTCCCTGCATAAAAATGGCTTCAAGCTTCATAAAATCATCATCATTGTGAAATTTTGAACCTCCTTATGCTACTAATAACCTTTGGTTTATATAGATTTTGAGTTGGCATCCTCCTCCCAAATTCCTCCCAAGATCTGGCCTCAAATCGGGCTCCAAATCCCCCAAAAATGACCAAAATCCTCCGAAATGAGCATAAAAATCCAAAAAAATCATATTATATAGTTTAAAAACCCAAAATTGGAAAAATATGGGTGCAACCCCCTTTCTCTCGGGCTCCTGGTCATATGAAGTGTGCCATATGGCCAAGGACTGGGTAGCGATCCTAATCCTTTGGTCTAGCCCCCCTTTCCAGGCCGTATGGCCCCCATGTGTCTGGGTCCTAACACTCCACATGCCCTCTTGTTTCACTCAGCTCTTGGTTCTTAGCCCCTGGTTATGGGCTATCCCCCCGCCAACCGAGGCTTATCCCCAAACTTGCGCACATAACCACTTTAAATATAATCTATTATGTATCTTTAAACAAGGATCATACTATCCTGGGTGACTAGCGCATTTGGTGTAGTTCGTTTCCCTTACCAAGGTTGGGGGTTCATGTCCGATGGAGTCGCAACCAAATTTTTAGCCTAGCCAACATTGGAAAAATCTAGGGTGCCACGTGGCACCCTATGATTGGGCCATGTGTCACCTTGTGATTGGCTTGTACAGTACAATCATCATGCATAGTCAACTTCCATGTCACCTACCACATCACTGCTGTGAAACCACGTGTCGTGCCACATTATCGTCCGTACTGCTAATTCACCTGCCCAGTCAGCTACCACGTCAACATCCATATTGCCCAATCACCCTACTACATCAACATCCGTACAACCACCTGTCACTCGTAGTGCCACGTGTGAGCCTTTCATTGGGCCACTTCATGTATGGACTACCACATGTCATGTCCATACAATGCCATGTGTCATTTTTGTACTGGTCCAACTCAACCCAAAAATGCCAAAACTGAGTGACATGTGTCACCTCCTCGTGCTTCCATGTGTCCCTACTGAATTCATGCTGACGTCACTTGTCTTACTATTGACGTCAGCAGTATGACGTGTTGACTTTGACCCGTTTGACTTTTTGCATGTTTGGGAAATCGATCAGAATGTGATATCTTTCACATACGGTGTCCATTTGCAGAAAAAATTATATGGCCGGAATCAACGTGACGATCCCGACGCAATGATGCTAGTTTCATCCGATTCCGAGAAGATTTTTAGGCCTTCCTGGATCCATTTTGTATCAATGAATAACCAAATTATAACACTTACCTTCGATCTAGCTTTTTGTTATGGAGTTTGTCTTATTTTGTTCTAGTTCTCTATCAATCTCTTTCTCAAGTTGCAACAATACTTTCCTCATCATCAAAATTTCCCCTTTCTTTAACATGAATTCAATCACTTCTCTTATTTATATTGTTGGTTTTGCTTTGGTAATATGTGTTATTTATTCTTTTCTTCTTCATCCCTTCAAAAATTATAATATATGGCCTCGTACTCCACATATGAAGAAAATTCCTTCAAATTTGCCTCCTCAACCTCTACCTCTTGTTGACCATCTTCCTTTGTCAACATCAAATCTTCTTCCGACAAGATGGTCTGCAGGGTTGGAGCTAATTTGACCTTATCCAATTGCTTTTACATGTCCTTCCTTCTTCCAAAATTTGGATCTTTCCTCATTGTATTATTATACTTTAATTATGATTTATCCTCAATTATTAAGGCTACTTGATAAGCCTCTACAATTAAATGAAAAATGAAAGAATGAAACTCCTCTTGAATGCCATAAATTAAATCGTTCACATACCTAGAAATATATCATATATTCTCCTTATTCTACCGAGACCTTATAGAAAGTGTATAAAATTATTCCATGTACTCCTTCACTAACATCTTCGATTACTTAATTTCCTACAGTCTTCTCAATAGATTTAAAGCATAATCCATAGGGAAAAAATAATTTTCAACTATGGCGCCATCCTATCCCAAGTTTTAATCTTCTCTACTTTATCTATAAAATTGCAACTTATTCCACCACAAAGAAGTATGAATATTCAATTTTGTAAAGGAAAACCTAACCCTCATAGGACCTCTAATTTGATCAAAATTCAAATAAAATTTTCATTTCTCCTATCCAATCTATTAATTCCTCTAGATCTAAACTTCTAGAATAGACAACATTTTCAAGTTTAGGTTTACCTCTAATACCATTGGTTTCTCTGATCATTCTTTCTTCAATTGTCACTTGCTAAATTTTAGTTCTTCTCTCATAGTCTCTGATTCCACTTCACCATCACAACTATCCTGCACCACATGGGTGGTACCTTTCCTATGAACTACCTCAATAACATCTATTATTTCCATCATTATCCTCAACATCCTTTCAAGGGAATCCATGCCTTCTCCATATTCCAGTCTTTTGAATATTCTATGACCTCTTCCTCTCTATGTCATCACTCCAACTTTAACCTGTAATCTCCTCTTATAAGATCCCCACCTCACTAACATTTACATATAATTCTATCTCATAGTAACATCTCTCAAATTCTCCTCACCACAAGCTCAACCTTATTTTATACCATTTGATGCATTTGATGCATCATGTGGGATACTATCATATTTACATAGCACAAATCATCTTACAAGTTAGAGAAAAGAACAAAACAACAATTAAAACATATCCCACAAAGCACATGGAAAAAATGAAAACTCAAAATTTGACACTCTATTGTTCGATGAGAAATGTCCAGAATCTCCCACACCTTTATTACAAACATGGATAAATTCCCTAAGCTTCTATTAACTATATTCCAACTCCCCATTACAAATCCCAATTTGTGAGAGCTAAAGCACATTCTTCCTTGCAAGCCGTCAATTTATAAAACTGTTGGAGAATATCACTTGGGTCCAGGAAGCTTATTAAAAATGTTGGAATGAATCACTTGGGTCCAAGAAACTTATTAAAAATATTACAGTTAACTTGTTTCACATTCACAATAATCATCTCCTTGGCTCCTAAGCCAACCGCATTAATCGACACCATAGTTTGAATGCCATTATTTTTATTACACCATATTTTTAATGTTATGTCCCGACTATATTATTTATTTATTTTATTAGATGCATTATCCAATGGTTTATTATTAAAAAAATAATCTTTTTCTTCACCTACTATTAAGTAGAAAGAAATTCTTTACGAGCATATCATGCCATTGGAGGTATGATGGGAAGACCACTTTTCATGGGTGACTCACTAGAAAACCAATATTATAGCATTTGCGTTTATACTAGGAGTTTAAAAGTAATTAGAATGTAATTCAATATATTAAATGGTATTAAGGGAGTGGGGTTTTTTAAAAACTAAAATAAGGATATACATATTCGGGGTATTCAACCAACCAAATTTTTTTTGGGGAGGCTATAGGAGAGTTAATAATGTGAGGAGATTTTCTCTGTGAGTTTTATTATGGAAGTGAAGCATATCATGGAGGTGTAGGGTGATATATATCTAGTCTTTATATATTATAGAAATTATTAATGAACTATGAAATTATGTGAACAAGTGATGAAAAACTATGAAATTATGTGAACAAGTGATGAAAATAACTACATACTAAAAATAGACGGACTTAAAAATGAAGTGGTTTTTTTATTTCCAAAAAACATGTTTTATGTTTTTGATGGAAAGCGATCCATATATAAAATATTGAAACCAAGATATTAAGGGTAGAAATAATGAATAGTATAAAAAAATGTTTCAAAAAAATGATACTTTAAATAGAGGGTTATTTTATTTGAAAACATATATTGGGAGAAGATATTAACATTTAAAATTTGGTAGGTTGAAAATAATTAGATGTATTATTTAATACTCCAGAAATACATGTACTATGCCATATGTTTACATAGTGCATCCCTTTGATAATTTCCAAATACAAACTAGAATATGGTTAATACTACTGAACCAAACAAGACTAAATTATAATTATTTCTACATAACTCAAGAAAAAAATTTGTATAACCTCCGAGGAGAAGGGATGACTAGTTCATAGTTATGGTTGGACATTCATCTTCTTCCTTTGCACATTCATGTTTATGTTTGAATTTATTTTCTTTCAATGCTTCATTTAAAACTTTAAAACTTGACTATATTATTCTAAATTTTTGGAGTAGATGATCGAAACAAAATGATAATAACTTCTACACTACACACTTTCATCCTACTCCACACTTTCACCTAAACTAAGTGAACATGCAAGATAGCTAGTTCAACCAAGAATGCTCTTGTATAGAGCTTCATAACCTACGATAGTGAACTATGGGTGAAATTAGTCCATATTCACCTAAACTAGATGAACATGCAGGATAGCTATTTCAACTAGGAATTCTCTTTTATTGAGCTTCATAACCTACGATAGTGAATTATGGGTGAGATAAATCCATCTTCTATTTTCTTTGCATTTCTAACATTGTGGTTTCTAACTCATAAAGTAGTGATGGCATACTTACATTTAGTTGGCGTAAAGGATGGCTATAAACAATAGTGTATTAAAGGGTAAGAAAGGACGATTCACGAAGAAGGGGAAATGTCGATGAATTTGTGACTTGTCAATGAGATAAATTTTAAGTTAGATGTAGAATAAAATGATTATTTTAATTTTAATTTTTAATGTATGGAAAATTTTACATTTCACTCTCGTTTAAAATTTAATAAATTAAATGTTCAAATAAATTTATGTTAATAAAAATTATAATTGAATTTTTCAAATAGATGATTTGATCAAATTAATCCGTTCAAGTAGTGTTCTTAGAGTAAAGACATTGAACTTTTCATTATCTAAATCGTGGAATCACATGTAAAATATTTTGTTTTAGTATATGGTATATATTAATTTAAATGGAAATTAATTTCATGGGATTACAAACATAGAGATACTTATGTTTTAAAGTTATAAAAGGAATTATGAGATATATTTATTACAATTGAATATATTGAATTATGAGATATATTTATTAAAATATTTTGTTTTAGTATATGGTATATATTAATTTAAATGAAAATTAATTTCATGGGATTACAAACATAGATATACTTATGTTTTAAAGTTATAAAAAGAATTATGAGATATATTTATTACAATTGAATGTATTGAATTAACCAGGAAAATAGCTGCGAAACAACTAGTCCCTACTTGAAAAAATCAAAATAATGATCAAAGTGAGGAAGGAAAAGATGCAATGTGAAGATAATTTGACGTGTATCATAGAAGAAGAAAAAGTTGAATGAGATATTTAGGTCTTACCTAGCAACGTCAGCCAAATTGGATATACTCGAATCTCAGCTACATCGATTTTTCACAGACTTATTTAGGGTTCAGTGTTGTTAGTGGTAGCCATAAGCAAACAAGATTTTCAGGTTGATACTATTTTGAAGGTATCTCTTGGATCCGATTACACAACAGTACAACTACTAACTTTGAACGGGCCATGACATTTAATGGTAAAAGAAGAAACTACTAACGTGTCGACGAAAATGGAAGGGGATCTTCAGAAGGAGGGCGAAAAGACTGCAAGAAAATACTACAACCATATCTGGTGCGGGGAAAAATTGTTTGGTTGTAGAAGCCAAATATTACTTAGTGTTAATTGATTTTGAGAAAATATACCTTTGGGATCACGATGGCGATTCTAGGGTCGGCATTAGAATGGAAGATCCAAATTACATGAAGAAGAGGTTAATGGAATGGGTTCAATCTGTTGTATCTTATGTTCATTTCCTCCATACTTCTGCGGATATAAATTAGAGAGAGCACTCAATATATCCGATCCGAGCCAAATACAAATTTGATTTTTGCAATTCTCTACTCATGCAAAATCATCCTAAATATGATATTTTTCACAGTAATAGTGATATTGAAAAAACATGACGAAAATGGCTGAAGAAATAAATAATTGTGTGATATTGAAAAAACATGACGAAAATGGCTGAAGAAATAAATAATTGTGGCCTTGCCATATTTCGCAAGATTGAAGAGGGAGAAGGTCGAGCAACCAAATCAGATACCAATTATGGAGAAAGAACTTTCAGGTCAGTCCAATTTGTTACAAACAATTGGAAAGAGCTACTATCAGACACATGGAATTTATTTTCTTCCCGGGCATATAGCTTGTCTCTATCATGAAAAATAGCACGTTGTAATATCCATAATATTTTATGTATTGACCTAAAGTATAAGACATACAGATCTTGTGGTATGTGGTTCAAATTCTAAAGGGAAACCTGTTTCCACGCACTGCCTATAAATTTGAAATTCGTATGCATTTGAGTTGATAAAATGGTCATTTCACTTGTGTTATTTTTCAGCTTTTCATTGGGTACACTATGATAAATTGTATGGTAAATTACTTAAGAAAACATTTCTATATATTTTGGTCTTTTAATCTTTGATGTTGCCATTTGTTTGTAGTTGACATTTTGATAATGGGATATGATCAATTTAACTGCATTCTTCTTTTTTCTTTATTGATAGATCACTTGTTAAGTTCAATATTATGAGTGAGTTTGCAATTGATAGTTTGAAAATGAAAGAGTTATTTAGATATATTAATTTTTAAGTGTAATTATTTGACTGTTAAAATTTACATAAAAATGTATATACTCTACCCTCATAAGGGTAGAATTTGAACCATTTCTAAACATATGTTTTTAACTATATCAGATAAAATTTGAACTATTTCTAAACATATATTTTTCACTATTATTATAGTGAAAAATATACTCTTAGTTTTACTATGAAAATATATTTTAAATCTTTGTGTATGATTTGCATCAATTCAAATGGATAACATGAAAAAAAACCTTGCAAGGTGGATAGAAATTGTTAGGGTCCTAACCCACACATAGGTAGAACAATATATTTGGAT
>CBVK0100306105.1:0-14696 GCA_900067695.1 Picea abies | reverse complement strand
GCAAACCCCTTTACAACAAGTCTAGCCTTGTACCTCTTTTCTCCTCCATCGTCTTCCTTCAACTTATAAACCCATTTATTCTGCAATACTCTTTTTCCTGTAGGCAACTGAACCAAGTGTTGTAGTAAAATCTCCCTGCGGACAGGTAGATTGCCTCAAAGAGCTTGACCCTAACTCTAAGACAGAAAATGCTTAACGTGGACACTGACTTCCTTTCAAATCTATACAAACTAACACATGAGAAGGAAGGAGAACAGAAGTACCTCTTTATCAACGTTTGTCCCTGCACGCTCCGAGTTGAGCTCTGATCCTTTGCTCCTCGCTGAGTCATATAGACAAATAAGTTACGACTACTTCCTACTCTATTGATATTAGCTTGAAAAAAGATCTATCTATCAATGATAAGTTCATGTAACATTAGACACAAACTAGAAAGAAACAGGCCAAGAGTGTCATATTAATGAGAATAACGATAGCAGTACTTACAATAGTAGATGCGAATGCGACAGCTTCGTCAAGTCCCCTTCGTCTAACCTTTACTCGAAAGATTCACAACCTAGATGACAGCAGCTTCACTGATCACTCTCCTTTGGTTGATTGTGTGTTTCCTATGAGATCTGTGTGTTTCCTATGAGATCATAGGTTTCATGCTAGCAATTCTTCCCTTTTTCACCATCATAGAGCTTGCTTATATAGGTTAAGAGGAGCTTAACCTCTTGAGTTATCTTTAGAACAAGTTGGGGAACTCCCTCCTCAGATTAGGGATTCTCTGATGGAACTAAGAATTTGAATGCAACTGCCTTCTAATCTTGAAAGATCCTCCCCTTATTCTCCTCAACGGGCCAACCATTGCCCCAGATTAGGCAGCGCTCCCTCAAAAGGGGCATCAGAGCGCTGTAACACTCTCTAAGAATCTTGAGGGGAGCGCCAACGCCCTAAAGGTGGGTAGCACTCCTTCAAAGGGGGTAGGGGAGCATTATAACGCTCCTTGAAGCCTTATAGGGGAGTGCCAGTACTCCCTAGACTGATATAGGGGAGCGCTCACTCCCAGAACCTTTGATTGAAAGCTCTTCTCAGGTGTCAAGAGTTCCTTGACTTCAGTTAAGCAGTTCTCCTTCTCCAAACCCAGTGTATGAGATGTTTTAAGTGACTCCTTAGTGTCGTCGTTAAGGCAGTATTCTTGAACAGCGTTTGCGACACTTATGAACAACTTGCAACACTTGCGAAAGTTGTAAGGAATATGCGACACTTACGACAATTGAGAGGAATATGTGACACTTATCTAGTTGAGTAAATTTGACGTGTAACAGAATGCCCCCTAAAGTATGAAGTTAGAATATGTGAACTGATAACTGAAATTCTTTGTAGACATTCAAGAAAGGGTATAGACTCGGAGAACTTGACGGAAGCTGCACACAAACATCCAACAAATATCATGACATATTTCAAAACCCAAGGCAGGCATACCTATGCTTGGGTGATCAAGACTTGCAAGATATGGCCGCCATCAAATACACTGCGGATCCATAATTGTATTGATAAAAAGGTATAGCCACTGAAGATACAATGTGGATCTATACTCTGATGACTCAGACTGATCATAGCCACGAAGAATACACAGTGGATCTATGATATGACAAGACACAACCATGACCAATACAAAGTGGATCTATGTGACAGTGTATGTGTTCTTTGTCCAATAGAAACTCCTTCGTAGCCTGGGCAAAGCATATATCAAAGTGGTTACTCAACCCAGGGTCTTCTCACCAATCCCAATGCGGTATGATCCTAACCATGTGAATAGATGTCTTGATGTTGAAATGGCATAAACCACTTGATTACCGGTCAATGGTGTGAACCGTTAACAAGTGCGAGGGAGATCACCATTAATGTCAATGATTCCCAAGGTACCCTAGTACATTCCAACGAATGTGAATAGATGAGCTGAAGTCGAACATCTGTGGAATCATTCGATCAGAGTTCAATGATGTAAACCTACTATCGAATGTGAGGAGGCCTGGCATTGAGGCATGCAGGTCCCAAAGTACTAAGTGGTTTCTAAGTCTGATTCCTGGATAATGTGTTGAAGTCGATAGGAATAGACTCGTTGAGGGAGGGCCTTGATGTATCCCCCATCAACGACACGAAACAGACATAGAGATGTAATTGGCAGATCGGATGGACATGGACTGACACAGGTTTTGAGGCAAGATATTTGGGATAGCTGACTCTCGAGGCGGATACTTCCCTTGAACACTGAGGCACAACAGCAAACATGACATGGACCAAAACTATGCAGTGGATACTGTGACTTGCATCGGGTGACCCAAAGGAGTGAAAGGAACTCAAAGGATTGGCTTAGTGCAGAGGTTTAGTGGATTATGATATGTGCAAATGACAAAGTGTCGTGTTCAAGGGCGACTCTAAGAAGTGTTGGATGATGTTCCCAAGAGACTGTTTGGCTTGCTCCTTTCAATTTTTTCCCCCGTCCAGATAGATGAGTACCTCTTTTTGATTTAATGAGCTCAAGGAGGATAACACATGCTTGATATAACTCACCATCGGTAAATTCCGCTTCCTTTGTTTAACGAACCGGAAGAAGTAAGGGTTCGGTCCCATATGGGCCTGTCGGTGTGTGCTTTAACGAGTCCAAAGACAGAAAACTAGAAGGTTTTTCGGGATTATAGAGTTTGGAAAAACACTTAAAAGAGAACTCTCTCAGTTCCTTTTTTGTACAGTAGTCTAACGAGACCGAAAAAGGGTTAAACTATCTCTCGAAAGACGCCCTTTCTGACCTTTTAACGAGTGTGAAAGGAAGCAAGGTCACTCGACAATATTTTCATATTTAGAGAGTCTAAAAAGGGTTTAAAGCAGACTCCAGGGGGGTTCCTTTTTCGTATGTTCGTATCCGTACGGGTCCAAAAAAGAGATAAAAGCTTACCCGGTTACGTTCTCATATTATCGATCTTGAGAACAAACTAAGACTATGCTCATAAGTGCAACAAGGCAAATAATCCATCAGGACTGCCAGGGAACCTGCAATGCCAAAACTACAAACCAGGGTTTAGTGAAGCCATTATATTGTTAGAGAAACCCATAAATAACCATACCTTATGAAAAAATGAAAATTTATAAATAACAATTCATTGAAAATTTCATTTACCATTTCATTTTTGCAAGGATTTTGGAGTAGTGGAGATTCTCAGTTTGAAGTGGATCTTGTTTTGTTCGCTGTCGGAGCTACGGTTGACCATTTCGCTCGTCGTTCAGACTAGGTAGATGTCCATCTCTTCTTCTTTCAAACACATGGTTTCACATTCATTTTAATAGCATCATTTATTTTAAAATATGAAGCCCTAAGTTGCCCCAAATAAAACCAAATCGGCCTCTTTCACAATCAATGGAAAAATGGGATTATTTTACCAAAAACATTTTAGAGAAGGGTGGCCAATATGCCAATGCCCCAATAGTCAATTAGATAGGTTGTTTTTTGGCAAAAGAACCCATGAAACATCTCCCCATATGCCCACGTAGCCCCAAAGTCGTTTTGATTTTTTAAAACGTTTTCATTATTATTTAATGAATGTTAAATGGCTAGGGAGAGTGTGGTAATTATAAAAGAGTGTGTGTTCATTTTTAAATGATGTGGGCGCCTTATTTCATGTTTTAAATTGCTTTTGAAAATTGCCGAAATTGCCAAAACGTGGAAATAATGAGTTTCTTTATTTTTTTGTTTTGTAGGTAACTTCGGCGACCATGATCGAGTGGAAAGAAAGAGAACATGAGATGGATGACTTAGCTGCCTTGCGGAGTCCTTGCACACGGGCCACGTTGCAAGCTTGTGGTTTGCTCAAATTCTTCAAGTTGCAAAAAATGAAGAAAGAGATCTTATTGCTCAAGCATATGATCGGCCTATGGGATGTCACAGAACAAGGATTCTGTATTGGCACACAGCTTTTAACCATTGAGTTAGAAGACGTGTATTTTTTGACTAGCCTCTCGAAAAGAGGGGTCCCCATATCTTTCTCTAGGCAGAGGGTGCTACCTGAACAAGTGGACGTGTACCTGGCCCACCACTGTATCCCAGGAGCAAGGTTGGTAGGGGGTAGAATCCCTATCAAGGATATTCGAGAACTACCCCTCCGATCTATACTGTTTGCTATCATGAGCGTGACAGGCAGTACTAGCGCGCATTTGGCATCAAGATCGCAGGTGGATTATGGTGTTCAGTGTTTGGAACCAACACTGTTCAATTGGAGTGCAGGGTTCCTTCAAAACGTGAAGGAACAGATTTCACGGTGCAGGACTGGACAGAAGCAGTTTGGTTATGGCTCATTTTTTGTCTCATTTTTTCTAGAGCGCATCCCTCAAATGCAACCTCAGATAGCACTGGCGGTGCGACCAGTGGATGAACCTAGGATGGAGAGGTGGACTAGTTTGTCTCCAAGGCTAGTATCGGAGTCAGAGTTCCATTTCACTAGCGATTTCTATGCCTGGCTGAGATGGTAGTATCTCTAGATAGAGGACTTCCCTTATGTTGAGGTAGATTTCCACGGGAGCATGGATTTGATTTTGCCCGCGGGGGAAGACTAGGATGTGTCAGGTGAGAGACTGAGCCATACCTTGTCTAATCTTTGTTTTTTAAGTTTTTGTTGTATATCTATTTTTTTGGGTATGTAGAAGAGTTTTTAATGGATGTATGTTTTTAACGTGCAGACAAGGGAGCAGTGAGCCCGGCTGATATATCGGTACCAGGACGTCACGAGGGCATCCCGGTTGCAGCAGGTCTGGTAGTACCAGTGCTAGGTCTCCGGGAGGTTGAGAGAAACCTCCAAGGCCTCACGATGGGCATTCCTCCTTTACGGAGGGGAGAAGTGCCTTTACATCTACAGAGGCACACTGTGGGAGTACCAGAGAACATCAATTCTCTATTGAGGCATGTAGTGCATGCGGTGATGTGTTATTCGCAGCACAATGTAGTGCGGGGAGATTAGAGTCTCTCTGTTGATTATATTTTTGTATGCCTTGTCAGGCGACGTTGTATGGGTGGAAAAGCCCAATATTTTTCCCTTCTACATACTTTTTGATGTAATCCAAACATTTCAGTCACGCCATATATATATATATATACAGTTTTGAGTTTTTACAGTGCCAATGATTTGTACATGATGATGTTTGTGATGTGTTTTAATTTACATGTAATGTACAGTTTTGTTTTCCTTAACTCTTATATGTGGGCAAGATACTGATCCATGATATAGTTAGCTAATGAATCTGAAACACTATTAATTTCTCTTGGAATGTGTCTATATTCAATGTAATCGAACATTCGTTCAAGGCGGTGAACTTGTAAGTGTAGACGTAACAGGATAGGACTACGGATAGCGTAGATACGGTTGAGTTGATAAACCATGAGTTGGGAGTCTAAGTAAATAATGATGCGAGAGATACCTAGGGAGGAGGCTTGGGTCAACAGTCCGATGACAGCATGATATTCTGCCATGTTGTTGGTTGCTGGTCCCAAGCAGATACCTCCTGAACTCACCACCTCGTCAAATTGGTAAATAACCCATGTTGCTGAAGCAATGTTCCAGGTATGTCGACTAGTGCCATCCGCAAACCCAAAAAATATAGGAAAGGAAGACATCATCTGCGCATGAAAACACAAGCACAGTAATGAGTGGCAAAGGTAAAGACTCTAGCACGCGAAAGAAATAGACACACCAAACTAAAATACAATAATGTACAAAGTACAAATGCTAGGTGATCTAGGCATAGTACTTTTTAAGGTAAAGCCCGTTTCAGAGCTCTCTCAGGGAAATTCCATCATGGTCTACTAGTTCGTAAGCACCTCTATGTAGAACATGCTTCATGATGTAAGGACCGTGCCACATAGATTCTAACTTTCATGTCCCCAATTTGTCGTGAGCTTGGTAGTAAATGAGGACTAAGTCTCCTTCTGCAAAAGTCTGAGGGTGGACGGATTTGTCATATTGACTCTTAATTCGTTTCTGATGTGCCTCATTGGCGAGGACAGCATCACGACGTGTTTCATCCAACTTGGATAGATACAAGAATTGTTCTTCTTCAGCAGAAGTATGGGGCAGGAGTTCTACTTTCAATTTGAGTGATGGAATCTCACACTCGATTGGTAGGACGGCTTCAATGCCATAGACCAACTGGAAAGGAGTGAATCCAGTTGAGGTCTTCACAGAAGTGCGATAGGCCCAGAGAGTGGAGAACAGTTGTAAATGCCACGATGTCTTGTTTTCCCCTACCATGCGTTGGATCATGGTTTTTAGGACTTTTTTTATAGCTTCAACTTGTTCGTTCGCTTGGGGGTAGTAAGGGGATGAGTTTTCATGGCAAAAACCCAATTTGACATGTAACTCGCTCATCATCTAGTTTTTGAAGTGTGCACCATGATCAGTGACAATGGCACGTGGTACCCCAAAACGAGTTATGATATGGTTGAAAAGGAACAGAGTTGCAGTACGACCATCGTTCAGGAAGGTAGGCATAGCCTCAGCCCATTTGGTGAAGTAGTCAACGGCGACGATGATGTAACCATGCCCCCTGGCTGAGGTAGGCTTACATTGCATGAAATTGATGCCCCATTTGGCAAAGGAGCCGATGGCGATAATGGGGTGCAGCGCAGTAGGGTGGGTGTGTGCCTTCTTGTTAAAGAGTTGGCAGGGTGGGATTTTTTTGACAGCCTCAATGCAATCTTTGAAAATGGATGGCCAATGTAGCTGGCACGTAAGATTTTTTGGGCTATGGCCATCCCGGAGAGGTGACCGCCACAGGCACCAAGGTGACAATCCCTCAAAATGCGTTCAACCTCCTCGTGAGTCAGACATCGTCGAAGGATGGTGTCAATACCACGACGGTACAAGGTGTCACCGAGGATAAGATATCGATGAGAGTGGTGACGAATGCGTCGACGCTCTTCACGAGAGATGTTGGGCTGAAAACGTTGGGTTTGAAGGTAGAGGAGGATGTCTCCTTACCAAGGATCAGAGGTGTCGATGAGGAAGAGAGATTCATCGGTGAGAGAATCTCTAGTTTCGAAGTCTTTGTCGGCGCGAGGTAGAGCACAGATGAGCTCGGTAAACACCAGGGATTTTTTGGCTTTAGCCTTTGTAAACTCAAGATCGAATTCTTAAAGAATAATGATCCATTTTGAATATTTTCCCCCAAGCACTTGACGTGTCAAGACGTGGTACATGGAGTTGGAGTCTGCGATTACCGTGGTGGTGCGTAATAAGATGTAATGGTGGAACCTCTGGACAGCGATGACAGCTACCAGAGACAGTTTCTCGACATGCGAATATCTGAGTTCTGGTCCAGATAGACTCTTGCTCAGATAATAAATCACATGTTCTTTGTCGTTAGGGTCCTCCTGAACTAACACCATCGCAATGGTGGAAGTAGAGGCGGCCAAGTAAAGGATATAATCCTTTGTATACTCCAGAGGGTGTAACAAGGGAGCGTGGGTCAAGGCGTTCTTGAGAGCATCGAATGATCGTTGGGCAGTGTCATCCCAGATGAAAGGGATGTTTTTCTGCAGTAACCACATAAATCCTTTAGTGATCTCAGCATAGTTGCAGATGAAACGGTGAAGAAAGTTTGCTTTGCCTTGCAAACTTTGGAGTTGGGTTAAGTTGGTAGGTGGGGGCAAGGCTAGGATGGCCTTAATATTTAAGGGATCCACCCTGATCCCATCTTTGGAGACAATGAAACCGAGGAGTCGACCGGATTCGATAGCGAAAATGCACTTGTGGGGGTTCAAGCGAATACGATAGAAAATGTATCGAAGAAAAATTGCCCGTAAGTGATCAATGTGATCGGATCAATTGGATGAATGGGTGGGTAAATCATCGAGGTAAGGCTCCACGATATGCTTGATGTTGTGGAAAGCGTATGACATGGCCCACTGGAAAGTAGCGCCAGCATTTTTAAGGCCAAAAGGTAGCTTTCGGTAGGCGAAAATTCCCCATGGGCAGATAAAGGCTATCTTATGTTGATCAGCGGGTAAGATTTCAATCTAGTTATACCCAGAAAAGCCATCCATGAAAGAGAAGATTACTCTCCCTGCGGAATTATCGATGATTTGGTCGATGAAGGGCGTGGGGTAGTTGTCCTTAGGAAAAACTTTGTTGAGATCTCAATATTCAACACAAACACGGATGGTCCCTTGTTTTTTGGTACCCGGAACAAGGTTGGAGACCCATTCGGTTAAAGGGACGGGGTAGATAAAGCCAGATTTGAGAAGTTTTTCAACTTCTGCCTTTATAGCTGCAATTTTCTTGGGATGAACTGGGCGAAGTTTTTGTTGAATGGGTTTCGCGTCAGGGTAAGTTTTGATTTCATGTATGACGATTGAAGGGTCAATCCCTAGCATTTCCTCGTAGCTCCATGCGAAGACATCGCGAAATTCTTTGAACAAAGTGGTGTAAGACACCACTTCGTCGAGTGTGCAATTAGCACCAAGGTGAATGTTTTCCACGACACCTTCTTTGATCGAGATGTCAATAATGATCATAGTAGAGATGTTACCCATGTTCCCCTCAGAGAGAGTATGTTGTGTGAGGATGGGAGATTGCGGAGCATCGGCAACATCGGGAGGGAAGACAGAGCGTATGTCTTGGTGAATTTCTTCCAACGGCGGAAGAAAAGAGGATCGATGATGGTTGTCATCCCAAGGCAGGTCGTCAATGTTGAGCATTTCCATAATCGATTCATCAGAAGGAAAAATGTGGGAAATGTAATCGACAGCAGATGATAGGGAATCCAACCATGAGGGCATCGAGTAAGCATCGGGTGCCAACGAATGTGACTTGTTGGGAGAGGGAGAGGCAGATTGAATAGCTACGTATGCGGCATCGGCTGGGCTAAGTGGCATAGTGTCACTGAGCACATCGAATTCCAAAGGACTAGGTACAATCCAAGGGTCAGATGATTCCAAGGATTGATAAGGCATAGTCGAGATCATATTGAGGGCGGCAATATGATGTGCGGTAGGTGGAAGTGGTGTAGAGAAAGTACCCATAAGGCTAGAATCTTTCAATAAGCCAACACCAATGCTTTCATATGTAACTGGATGGTCTCCCAAAAAAGGAATGTTGTTGGTGGCAGGGATGCGAGCGTCAGGTGTACAAAAATCAAGTTGATCGATGGTGACAATTTTGCCTTGATGGGGGAATTGTACACATCGAAACACCGACGAGGCGACAACAGTCATAGCGTAGAACCAACTTCTTCCGAGTAATAGGTTGTAGTCGACGGGAGCATCGACCACCTCGACGTCAACGGTAAAAGTCTTGCCGCCCAACTGAACGGCTAAGCATTGTAATAATCTGTGAGGATGAAAACCTCGTCCATCGAAAATCGTGTAACATCGTAGTGGATTTGTTAAGGGCAGGCGATTTTAATCCTTTCCAACAAGCTAAGGATATGACACAAGTAGAGGCTCCCTCATCCAGGATAGTTCGGTGGATTTGTTGATTGTACACAACAACATCGATTTGGAAGGCTAGCTGGTGGGAGAGTTGCGGTTGGTGATCATCCAGATTAAACGTGAGGTTGTTTGATGACTCAGGATCAAAAGCGTCGATAGCGGCTAAGAGCGTTCTACGTTGGCTGGGATAGTGTTGTAGAAATTCCAAGGCGGACATAGCACACGGTGCTTGGGCTAAATCTTCTACAATATTGTAGTTTTGGGCAGCCCGTGAATTAGGATTGAAGGTATATTTCTGGATGGTGCTCTTAGGAGGGCGTAAGATAGAGTCAAAAGAAGGTTTTTCAATCTGAAGTGGCCCGGATGGAGGGCTAACAGATGGAGGGTTAACAGAGGATGGTAACGGGTCTGGTGGAGAACCATTAGCAATATTCGGCTTATCAAGTTTAACTGGCGTGTCATATGTCGCAGAGTGAGTGGTTAGATTAACCCCGTTAAACATGTAAATGTGGGCACTTGTCGACGCCTCATCATGGGGTTGGTTGGAACTGCCCCCCAGTGTGGGGGTTTGGGCAACCAAAGATTGTTGCTGTGGAAAAGGATGAGTAAGCACAGCGGGTTGTGAATTTGCTTTGAAAAGTTTGGCCACTTCATCACGATGTGGACTGTCTTGGGTGTAGTGATCATCACCACAGATGAGACATGGGAATTTCGGTTTTCGTTGTGGTTGTTTTCCGGCAGCAGGGGTTTGTGGTTGAGTTTTGGGTTGTTCGTTGTTATTTTTTTTCTTTGGTTTGTTTCTCACTTTCTTCTTGCCCCCAAGTTGTTGTGAAGGGGTTGATTAGACCGCATTCACCTCAGAGACCTGAGTTTGAGGGGGGGTGGAACAGGGTGCAGTCGAGCTGGGAGCAGCCATCGAAGTGGGTCGCTGAATTGTTCCAGCCGACTGGGTAGCAGATTGGGTTTTGACGGAGCCAATAACTCCATCTGCATGGGAAGAAGACGATGGTTTGGATGGATCATTAGGGGCACGGGTAGCATTCGGTATCAACTCATACAGAGTACCAGATTGTGAATAGACTAAGTCTAAATACTGAGCTCGGGCAATGGCTTCTTCCTCGGTGACCACACCACCCATGGCAACATCACGAGCGATCTGGGGTAACAATGATTTAGTGAACCATTCCTCTAACAATTGGTCGAGAATGACCGCTTTGATTAGCCTTCGTCGTCGTCTCCATTCATGAATAAGATCGGAGATATGTACAGATGTTGTCTGATGAAGGGAGGTTAATATTTCGGTACCCGTCTCGTATCGGATAGGTAGTTGGAAGTGTGTGAGGAAGGACATGGCGAGGGAGTTGAAATCGTGAAAAGATGCGCGTGGTAATTCAATATACCATTTCACTGCAGAACCCGTAAGTGTTCGTTGGAAAAGACGCAAACGAATAGAATTGTCCATGAGGGAGTTGGATGAGCACCGCAAATGGAAATTCATCATGTGGTTGTTTGGGTCTTCTCCAGACTTTCCGTCAAATTTTGGGATGTCGAAAGGGAGTTTAGCTGGAATAGCTGGCCAAACTAGAGAATGATAAATAGGATCATTCGTTAACCGAGACAAGTCTGGAAGGTCCAGGGTAGCTAGAAAAGGTAGTTGTCGGTTAATCTGTGGGTAATGTTGGTGTGGCATGGGGACACCAGTGGGGCCAATCACTGGTTTATGTGGATAATTGTAACTAGTGGGCCCTCTTGTATGAGGTTGGTTTTGACCAAGGTACACAGGATTTGAGGTGTTTTGAGAAGCATGTGTGAGCGGAGGATAACCGAATGGGTTTTGAGGGTTGTAGGTTGGGTTTGGCACTTGTCCATAAGGGGGTTGTTGTGGAGTCTGAGAATTGTGTCCTGCCGAGAACTGTGGGTTTCCTTGAAAAAGGACGTTCCACGGATTAGGTGCGGCAGGCACATTTTGTCCATGTGGTTGTTGGTAGACTCCAGATTGAGGCTGCCCCCTAGCATGAGGGTTCCCCCCGAATGGAATTTGTCCTCCGGTGGGAGGGTTCCCCCCGACTTGAGGTAGAGTTCCCAAAATTTGTGAACCAGACGTAAATGACTGACCGGTGCCACCGAGTGGATTAGGACCACCAAGACCAGTCCCTCCGGGTTGTTGGATAGGTATGGAACTTCCCGGCATAACTTGAGTAGTAGTGGTTTGGGTAGTAGTGGCAGTGGAAGCATTCAGTGCCCTGAACCCAAAAGGAAGTGTAGGTCTTGTTGTTATAGGTGTGCCAATCGCAGCTTGGTTGACCACCGCATTACCGGCAGGAATAGTCGGAATGTGAGGGACCATTGTAGAATGGGTCGTCTGGAGGGGAAGAGTAGGCCTTGGACCAATGGATGGTATGTTCGGACCAACGGGTGGTGTGGCTGTAAAGGTGGTGGTACCGGTAAAATGGTTTAGGGGTACGGTGTAGGAGATGGGTGCATCGGCACCTTCCCCTGTTCCATAAAGATCTTGCACCAAGCGTGGTGGACTTCGAAAAATGTCTGTGGTCCAAAAGGGGTCATCGGCTAAAGGGTTTTGATGAGACCCAGTCGGAATGTCAGAAGGGTTGATGACGAAAAATTCACCAACATAATTCAGTTGGAGGATACGTCGTTCATATCCCTCCGGAATGTGGTAAACTTCCAAAAATTCGGAAACAATCTGAAAATTCTCCAAAGGAGTGGGAACTTCTTCCTGGGGAGTTGTAGTGTTTTGAACCTCACTCTATTGAGGAGATTTCTCCATAGAATGAGGGGGTAAAGGGGTGTTTCCTTCCATGTTTTTTGGAGGAAGTCCATGTAGCCTCCGTGAGCGGCGTGGAGGGTCGATGTTGGTGGAAAAGATTCGGCGAAAGAGATATATGGCCAACTACCGAAAAGAAACAACATACGCTAATAGAAATCTAAGAATCACAACCAAGCAAATAGGACCTTCTTTTGATGACTGTACTAGTTGGTGATGAAATCCAGCGTCGCGTGATCAAGTCCATAAGGGGCGGGGATAGGGTGGAACAGTTACAATGGCGACCTGCTTAACGAACTTATGCCTTGGTGCAAGATTCCACGCAGTAATTGTGGATTTACCCTCCAAGGAGCCCGAGTGAGTTTGACCAATGTTTTCTCCAGGTACAGTGAGACTTCCCGTCATTGTCACCTTGTGTAAGACCCTAAAGATTGTGGCCACTAAGGTTACCAATTCGCGGTCAGCCCCTGGGCGGGAACAGTCGACAGTGCGATCCGAACGTACGGGTAGGGTATCGAGCCCGAAATCAACTAAAAGGATTCCATGCAGTAATTGTGGATTTACCTTGAAGTGATCCCCATAATATGATCTGACCACCACAATCAATTAAACCACGGAGGGTTAGTCCCCGTAGCTCACCCGAATGCGACCTCGTGCGTAACCCCTGTGTGAGAGGGGGATCCCAGGCAGACTTATACGATGATTGGATTTGACTCTCCCTAACTCAGGATGCTACTGTTTGTTTTGGAAACTTTGGAGAGTTATGCTCATAGCCTAATCCAAAGTACTAAGCCTAATCTACTGTTGGTGGAGGATCCTAGAAAAGAAAAAGTTCTAAATAATTTTTAATTAGCGTTGATTTTTATAGTTGTTCTTTACTCAAAAAGGGGTGCATGGAAGTGAAACGAATGGAATTATGACTCAGTCCCAAAAATGCATCAAAAATTATAAGCATTCATTTCTTTTCGATGAACATCTATCTAAGGGAGAGAGAGAGAGAGTTCTTTTCACTAACAAGCACTAATAAGGAGTGTCCTCAAACAAGTTTTCTTCAATCAAATCCTGATGTGATGCTAAAACTTTTGAGATGCCTTCTAACATGCACAATCAATCATGAAGATGCTTTTTATTGTTTGCATATGAATAATGATCAATTCAACACAATGCTCATCTTGCTAATTATCGTCTTGTACGAATGAAAATCAAACTAGCACAAGCAAAAGTCATACAAACAATACACCCTTTCGTTGCAATCAAAACGAAAAGCGAAAGAAAAGAAACAATCAAAGAGAAAACAAACTTCACACCCAAAAGAAAAAGTTGAAGAAAAATGATCTTAACTAAAATCAAGATGAAGAGATCTGTAGGCCTTTGATGACCTTCACCAGGGTTTTTACTCAGTTAAACAGAGAGAAAGACAATGCATGGGTTTCGGACTCCAATCAACAAAAAAACTCAATAACAATAGTGAAGAAGGCTACGAAATCCAAATAGTAAGATGTTCATTCTTCAAAAATATAGATGTCAAGGCTGGAAGAGAACAAGCATTGACTCACAAGGTTACCCAGCAGGAGAGACACAGAGGCAAAACCCAGAAAAAGCAATTCTGGAAGGTTTATTGGCCAAAGGAGGGATGGCGCTCTGTTGCCAAAGGCAAGGAGAGTTATAGCGCTCTGTGCAAAGCTGTTAGGGAGCGTTGGTGCTCTGTTAACATAGGGATAGGGGCATCAGGTTCAAAAACTCCCAAAAAAGTCAAAAATTCCAAAAATTGGAATTCGATCTCGACAATTAGGCTGAGTATGATGGGGTAGGGAGCCAATCAGCTCATGAAACCAATCAAAAGAGGAGTAAACCAGGTCTAAAACAATCAAGGGGTAAAACAAGGTCAATGAGGAGAAATCAAAACAAGAAGTTTCGATTTGAGGCTATCTCCCCAGTGGAGTCGCCAGTTTCTGTTGTAGGAAAATCTCCTTGTGGACAGGTAGATTGCCTCAAAGAGCTTGACCCTAACTCTAAGACAGAAAATGCTTAACGTGGACACTGACTTCCTTTCAAATCTATACAAACTAACACATGAGAAGTAAGGAGAACAGAAGTACCTCTTTATCGACGTTTGTCCCTGCACGCTCCGAGTTGAGCTCCAATCCTTTGCTCCTCGCTAAGTCCTATAGACAAACAAGATACAACTGCTTCCTACTCTATTGATATTAGCTTGAAAATAGATCTATCTATCAATGATAAGTTCATGTAACATTAGACACAAACTAGAAAGAAACAGGCCAAGCGTGACATATTAATGAGAATAACGACAGCAGTACTTACAATCGTAGATGCGAATGCGACAGCTTTGTCAAGTCCCCTTCGTCTAACCCTTACTCGAAAGATCCACAACCTGGATCACAGCAACTTCACTGATCACTCTCCTTTGGTTGACTGTGTGTTTCCTATGAG
>CBVK0100306104.1:0-15089 GCA_900067695.1 Picea abies | reverse complement strand
GCATCGCGATTCCCCGAATCGCGAAATCTGAAGGACTCGGAGGAATAGACCTAGGCCACAGGACAAGGTCGTGTGAGTGGAGAAGGTTAAAGGGAGGAGCTTACCACCCGTTATCCCTTTTCGGGGTTTCGAGATTCAGAGGAACGAGGCACTTGACATTGGGATCCCCGATATCACGAAACGTGACGCGCTTTTTGATTAATCTCTGTGGTCATGAGTAGTGGTCATGTGGAGGAGGGAGCTCAGGCTTGGTGCTTAGTCAAGTAGGTGGAATTCTATTAAGGGACCTGTGGATTTGTTTGTGAGATTCCAGTAGGGAATCGAAGAGTTGCTTCAGCTCGGGAACTTTGAAGGTCCATCGCCCAGGATTAGAGACCATTGGTGAAGGATTCGACTAACTAAGAAAGAGAAATTTGATTATTATTCTATGCCTTGTAGTGGGTGTGTGACAAGCCCCGTTTCCTGAGGTTATCCCAGGTGAGGAGTCTATTATGTACTAGGAGCTAAAGAAAGGTGGAGACCTTTGGCTAGAGCTTAGTCTTCTAGATTATGTGCCAAATGTGATAATTTTCTTAATTGTGGAAGTTTTCTTGGATCTCATAGGCCTCCTTGATTGTGAAAGTACTTGTCATGGAATATCCCCAACGGAGGATGTCCTTGTCTGTGTTGATACAAGTTTTCATGTTGCCCACTGTTTCTAGCCAAGGTTGCATCTCGAAATTTCCCGGTAGATGGAGATCTTGAGGAAGCACCTTCCAATTGCGCCAGGGGGTTTAGTGTTGGGTATCAAGCCAGAGATCGACTACTTTTAGGCCTCTTAACTCTGGAAGGTACGTATGATAGGGAATTAGGCTCTCGAGAGATTGCAAGCGAGGGAGTTGCTTCCAGGCATCTGTCCAGAATTAAGCACTTTGTCCATTGGTAACTTCCCAGAAGGTGTTCTTTTGGATGAGTGGGCGATTGCACCAGGCTGTAGTCCAAATATTAGAGCCCTATATCTGATCGTTGATCCTATGAGCTCCTCTTCTTGTAGATAGGGGGTGTATTTATGCCTCCAGAGTCGTACCCAGAGTTCATGAGGATATTTTATCCATCACCACCATATTTTCACTCCCATGACACTGTTGAGTTTCCCTGGATCACAAAGCCCCAAGCCCGTTAGAGCCCTGGGTTTGCAAAGTTTATCCCAATTGATAAAGGCCCATGTTTTCCCCTGTTTATGGCCATGCCAGAGGAAGTTTCGTTGAAGATTTCTTATTATTTTTATGATTTTTTGTGGAGCTTCCAAAGATGAAAACATATAGGCCGGAATGGCTTGAAGCACCGATTTCAGGAGGATGAGCCTCAAATGGATATTAAGGGTTCTGAAGGTCCAGGAGTTGAGGCGATTAGAGATTGAGAGGATAAGGGAGTTCCAGGAGGTATTTCGAGCCACTGAGTCTGTCAGGGGTAATCCAAGGTATTTGGATAGAAAGGACCACTGAGGGATGTCAAGGAGGCGAGATATGTGCCATTAGATTATTGTTGGCATGTTGAAGAAGAAGAGTCATGATTTCTCTAGATTGAAGGTGGTACCAGAGGCATCACTAAATTCTGAGAGTATGGTGTGGAGTTTGGAAGCTTCCATGGTAGTGGGGGTGTTCAGGATCAAGGTGTCCTCAACAAACCAGCTATGATAAGTTGTTGGTTGGATCCTGTGAATAGAGAGACCTTGTAGGTTGCCATTAGTGATTGAGGCAAACAAGTATCGCCCTAAACCTTCAACCATGATCACAAAGAGGAAAGGGGAGAGTGGGTCTCCTTGGCAGATGCCTCGAGTGGGGGAGAAAGGCCTGGAGGGGACAACATTGACTAAAATGGAGAAAAAGGAGGAGGAGGTGAGTTTCATGATCCATTCTATCCAGTTTTCACTAAAACCAAAGGATAGAAGGATGGAGTGCATGTATTTCCAGCTTAGTTTATCAAATTCTTTAGAGAGGTCAATTTTTATGAGCATACCTGGAGTACGAGCAGTGTTGAGCGAGTGGATGATTTCGTTCACTAGGAGAATGTTGTCCATGATCTGTCACCCCTCCACATAACCTGATTGTTCCTTGGAGATGATACAAGGGTGTATGGGTTTGATCCTGAGAGATATGACTTTTGTGATGATCTTGTAGATGACATTGCAGAGGGCAATCGACCGAAATTGCTTTGGGTTGGTGACATGCTCTTGTTTAGGAATCAAGGTGAGGAATGTGGCATTAAGAGATTATAGCACCTGCTTTGAGGTTTTGGATTCCTCCACCAATGCACAAACCTCTTCTCGAACCATTGGCCAACAGTAATGGAAGAAAACAATGGTAAAGCCATCCATCCCAAGGGACTTACCTGGTGGCATTTCCTTGATAGCATGATCAACCTCTTGTTGCATGATCGGTCTCATGATGGATTTATTCTAATCAGTGGTGATGAGGGTGGGGATATGCTGAGTGATTCTTTTGATGGCTAGTGTTCTATCAAAAGGGGGTTTTGAGAGAATCTCTTTTTAGTAGGCAACTAGCTCATCTTCAATGTCTGCATGGTCCAGTAGAGTGTTTCCCTGTGAGTCCTCAAGATTTTTAATGTGGTTGATGTATCATTTGTGGATCATGGAGCGATGGAAGAACTTTGTATTTCCCCCCCCCCTCCTTTAGCCATTGAACCTGAGATTTCTGCTTCCAAAGAATCTCCTCCTGTTTGTGTCGTTCCACAAGTTTCTTCTTTAGAGTCATTTACTCCTGTAGCAAGGATTTTGAGTATCCCAAGACAATGGAATCATGTTGAACCTCCTCGAGACATTGTTCAAGGGCCTTTTTTGCAAGGAAAATGTCCCAAAAAACATTTTTATTCTAGTCTTGGAGCTGTAGTTTGAAAATTTTCAGGCATTGTTGGAATTTGTACATCTGCCTGCCATGCTCAATCTCTACATTGGTCCACCAGGCATGGGAAACTTCGGAGAAGTCTGGGTCGGTTAAACAAAATTTCTCAATACAGAAGGGTTTGAAATTTGGTGTTGTTGTTTTCTCTACCCAAAGATGGAATGACCAATGATCTGAGTCAGCCTTTGGTAGGATGTCCGCCTCAATGAGTGGGCCTTCAAGCATTATGTTTTTCAAAATTAGAAAATGATTTAGGCGACTAGTAATGTGTTGGGTCCCTACTCGCTTGTTGGTCCAGGTAAAGGGGACATTCCTTGTCTCTATGTCAATTGAGGCTATCTATAAGGTGGTGAAACTTGTTATTGTCCTGGTTGTAGTGTCCCCAAGGCCGAGCCCTGATGTAAACTATGATCTGAAAGAGATTGTAAATATGTGTTATAGGCTGGTGAGCCAAGTTTTGTATAAGTTGATAGGCTTATGTGTTTGATTAGGCCAGAGAGCCTAAGGGTTGAAGGCCAAGGGCCTGGATTTTGTATCTGTATGTATGCAACACATCAATAAAATATAAACACCACCAGGTGCAGAACGACCACGATGAATGAGTGATGGGGGACTGAGCGTCCATGGAGTGGGCAAGGGATTAGGGGCTGGAAGGTGGGAAAAAGGGGCTGAATATCGAGCCTAGGGGCTAAGCCTAGGGGGATTAGGCTTGGAATAATATTTTAATATTATTTCCAAAAAGAGCCATGTGCATAGTATTTTATCCTAAGTTCCTGGCAAGGGAGGGCACATGCAAAGGGGGTGCATGCTGTGGAACGCATGCAGTTCCCAGGGTGACAAGTGTCAACCCTGGTGCATGCAAATATAATCGTCGAGATGAACCGTGGGAGGGGGGATTCTCCATTCGGACTCGAACCTCTGAGCATGGAACTGGTACGACCTCTGCAAGAATACCCTGGTTCATCCCTGAAAGTAGAAAGCCTGTGTTGAATTCTGAAATAACCTGGTACAACTCCTGTCTGAACAGTTAGAACATGTGTGGACCCTGCATGGATTGTTTGTCACGCGTTCCCGAGAACCGAGCGTGAGTCTATCCCGTGTTGTCGGATCGAGAAATAAGAAGTGACCTGCCATTGTTGAACCAGTTAGAAAGCCCGTGTTCATTTTCCCGATTGGTTGATGTGGCCACGCAGTGCTGGTCTGCGCGTGGCATACTGGCCAGAGTAAGCCTGTGCTGAGCTTGTGTATGACCTCTCTCCAGGTGAGGGAGGTGGTTGATGTTGGAAGAGGCAGGTTGTCAGGCCTGCGAGCAACTCTTCCAGGTGAAAGAGTTTGCTGGGAAGTGTTTTCTTCCAGAGAGTGTGCAGCACCAGCTACGGGCTCTGAGACTTCCTGATCCGGCCTGTTGCCGAGACCCAGAGGGGGAGGTTAGCACAAATGGACTGTGCGTGTGAAGGTGTATGCTCCCGGGCAGAACATGCATGTATTGAATGAGGGTCTAGTAGTAGTGGGCGTAAGATGGCATCTCTGAGAAGAATCCTTCCAGATATTTCTATGTTGTCTTCCCTGTAACCTCAGCCTAGCCTAGGATTCCTTGCCTTAGGGTGGAGCTCGGTCCCAGCCCGGGGGTGACCCACTGTTGAGATGATGAAAAGTGTGGTCTAAGGCTGGGAGGTTCGTGGAAGGCCTGCACTTGGTTGGTGATATCTACAGCTTTTAAAAGATAAGTATTTGAATTATGCTTGATCATGTGGTGTATGACCGTGTTGTTTATGTATCATGTTTTCCGCTGTGTAAATGAATATTGTTAAATGCTATGGAATTTTTAATTATAGCAGTAAGGAGATATGTTTTACTATGGAATTTAAATGTGTTTAATTGTGTTAAATGCATGTGGTTATATTGGCCTGTATTTATTATTAAAAAGTGTGTACAAATTGGTATCAGAGCGCGAGTAAGCTCTGAACTACGAAAAGGGTACACTACAAATTGGTATCAGAGCCAAGGTTTCGACATTGAGCCTAGATGGGCCGGTGAAGTGGTCTTAGGACCGAGAATGCGAGGGGAAATTGAGTCGCGAGGACCAATCTCGGACCCTGGTTTGCTCCAAAGTGTCAAGGAGTTGCTAGACAAGTTTTTAATCTCAGTAGGTATAGCGGCGTTATGAGACCGCAGCCAGTGTGGCATAAGTCCACAGGGAGAGCGAAATCCACACCAGAAGTATGTGGGAGCATAGGAGAGAGTCTGTGAGTAGAGAGCAGAGGAGAAACAAGCAAAGGTCGAGACCTTTGAGGACTTGGAATTATTCCAAGGCCGGGAAGAAAGAATGCAAGCTTAGGAGGGAGCACAACAGCCATCAGATCTCGGTCAGAAAACCCGTCAGTCGTAGGATCTGTTGGGAGATGTCTGAAGGTTAAACCTCCGAGACTAGAGGCGAAAGTTTCGAAATAGATCTAGACTGTTCGAAAAATGGAGTACACGTGTCATGAGATTTTCCATTTCGAAAAATCGAGAATCGCGATATCGGGAGTCACGATGTCAGAGGGTCGGGGATTTTCATAGTGAAAGTCCCGACAACAATCTGGGTCATCCGTCTAAGGAAGGACACGCGTCGCATGATCGCCCAATTCATAGATCCGAACACCCGGACTCACATAGGTGAGCATTTTTTACCTTGCACCACACAAAGTCTCGAGATTTGATCCAAGCCATCCAACAGTTGAGACACGTGGTGGAGGTCGAGTGACCCATCGGTATACAGGCTACCGGGGTTTTGAGTTGACAAAGGATTTTTTCATCAGGGAATCAAAATTCCCAAAGTCCTGAGATTGAATTGGGATCATTCATTCGTTGTGGACGCGTAGCAGTAATCCAGGCAATCAGGGAAAGTCCTGATAGAAGAGTCATCCATCGGAAGTCAGGATTCGGAGAATCGGAAATCGTAGGGACAAGAATTCCATGCATTGTGAAACTCCGAACCCCAAAACCCTGACGAGAGGTTTGACTATGGTCACGGGGTAGAGGTCACGTGGACCAGGAGCTAAGCCAGGAGGGCTAACGTGTGAAGGACGCGTCGGGATTCGGAGAATCGCGAATCCTGAGGACATGTGCATTTGGACATTGGGAAGTCCGAAACTCCGATAGGACGTATGACTGTGGTCATATAAAGGGAGGTCATGTGATCCCCGATTCTATCCAGAGGGATAACGAGAGTTAGAGCGCATCGGCGTTTGGAAGCCCAAAACCTCAAAAGGATCTGCGTCGTAGATCTAAGGAAAATCTGACCGTCGGATTTTTCTAGGAATGAACGTGGACACGTGGAAATGTACCACGTGCCAGTGGGGACGAGAAGAGAAGCGAGAAAGGTGGGACCCGATGACGTTGTTGAAAGTGACGTTGACCCTCATGAACTTGCCACGTGCCACTGTGGTAGTGGGCGAAAGCTGTGCTATGGACCCGTAGGGTAGAGTGAGTCGGAATTTCGGAAGTCGGGGTTTGGAGAACAAAGCGGGTTTGAAAGCCTCGTGGGCAGAAACCCGGAAACTTGAAGTCCCGAAATGCCGAGAAGATGGAAGTTCCGAAAACCTGAAGTCCTCGGTACCGAAACTCAAGGTCCCGAAAGTCCTGAAATACCGAAAACTGAAGTTTCGAACACTCGAAAAACACAGAGTTGAACAGAGCTCAGACAATTCATGAAATTGAAACACTTTATTAACATCAATTGTTATGAATTATGAGGAGTTGTCAGGAAATGAAGTCTCGACAAATACGAGTCGTCTACACATTAGATTGCAGAAGGCTGACGAGTGCCAGGACTCTTGGAAATTGCCACAAAATGCACAAAAAATATGAGAGATACATAATACATCCAGTTCAAGAAAACTTATTTAAACTGAAATGTCTCTTATTTTGTCCAAGCTGGCTTATAAGTGTTGTGGTTGTTCGTGAAGGTTTAAAGGCCTGATAATTTTGAATTGAATTTCACAGTGCATGTGTAGAGTTCAACAGAGCTCAGAATTCCAGCGTCGAGTATGGAGTGGGGAAAGGTGTAGATTACCCCCGAAATAGAAGATGAACAGGAGGGAAAGGATGTTAACCTGGGAATCGAAGGATCGAACTCCAATGGACATGGAAAGGAGATGGATAAGGAAGGACACATGATGAAAATCATTGAAAGGTTGCAAAGAGAGGCCAAGGCTCGCTGAGATGATAGCCGAAAACTTATGAAAGTCAGGGATCGACAGGGTGAGCTAAAGTTAAAATTTTTAAAGAGCCTAGAAAGAATAGAGAAGAAACTTGAGAAGGGAAGAGACTCAGGTACGACAGAGAGTCACAGAAATCATGGGAGAAGAAGTAGATCGAGGAGTGGTAGCCGACATCACAATCGCTCCCAAAAAAATTATGACAGGGAGACACACAACAGTTCGAGCCCGTCCCCTACCAGAAAGCATCGAAAATCTGGAAAGGAGGAATTGAAGGGAGAGATGAACAAAATTAAACCTCCAACATTTGATGGAGAGCATAATAAGGAGGAAGATGCTGAAACTTGGTTGCTGGGCATGAAGAAATACTTCCAGCTGTAGAATTATTTTTCCCATGCAGAGGGAAGAATTGCAATGTACCAGTTGAAAGGAAAAGCATCCATGTGGTGGGATCAGTTTGTGCAGGTACAACACATTAGAGAGAAAGAGGTCACTTGGAAGGAATTTAAGAGGTATTTCGAGAATAAATACCCGACTAAAAGATACTATGATAGAAAGATGAAGGAGTTGAACTCAAGTTGGGAAGTATGACCATTGATGAGTATGAACGAAGTTTTCTGGAACTACTGAAGTATGTTCCATTCATCAAAGACGAGGCTGTTAAAATTCAGAGGTATCTGAGTGGACTACCACCTTCCATCAGTGACAAGATTCAATACAATGATCCTAAGACCATGGAAGAAACCATAAGAAGGGGAAAATGCCTATACGAACAACAAAGAGAAAAGCCTACCTTTCGGAAGGCTTGGGATGACCAGAAGAGGTTTAAGAAAGAACAGAGGCAGAGGGGAGACAAGCCTTCCTTTTTCTGAAACAGTCGTCAGGGACAGCCATCGTTTAGAGAGCCGAGAATGACTGAAGAGAGACCACAAAGGTAGAGACAGGTGCCCATTCAGTGTTGGGGCTGTCAAGGAAACCACAAGTACAAATATTGTCCCCATAAAAATGGTAAGGCGAGAACTGTACATACTGTTCAGCAAGCTGAAACAGTGGAGGATATGGGCAACAGAATGCCGAGGATCTACGCAGCCCTGGACAATAAGCAAGTGGAATTTCAATCGCACATGATTGAAGTGGAAGGTATGATTAACAACCGACCACTTATTATTTTGATTGATTCAAGAGCTAGCCATAGTTATGTAGATCCTAGAGTGGTGGAAAGTTTGCATCTAATGAGAAGCAAACATGAGAGGTCTTGGTTGGTGCAGTTAGCCACAGGAACCAAGAGGAAGGTCACTGAATTGGTTAAGTCCTGTTCAGTGGACATGAAAGGAATGAGCACTAAGGTTGAATTGAACATTCTTCCTTTAGGCTCATATGATTGCCTAATTGGGATGGACTGGTTGGACCAGCACCATGCCCTTCTGGATTGCTGCAACAAGATATTTACATGTCTGGACGAAGAAGGAAATTAGGTAACAGTCCAAGGAATTCCCAGAGCCGTGGCTGTAAGGGAAATCTCAGCTATGCAACTGAAGAAATGTTACCGGAAAGGCTGTCAATTATTTGCAGCTCGGGTGGAAGAAGCATTCCAAAATGTGGTCTCAAATTTGGAAGACCACAAAGTGCTCAAAGAATTTAAGGACGTATTTCAGGAGGTGCCTAGACTACCTCCGAAGAGGGACATCGATTTTTCTATAAATCTGATGCCTGGAGCAGCTCCAATTTCGAAGGCTCCTTATAGAATGAGCACACCAGAGCTGAAAGAGTTGCAATTGCAGCTCGAAGAGCTACTAAAGAAAGGTTACATTCGCCCCAGTGTGTCACCGTGGGGAGCCCCAGTCCTATTTGTGAAGAAGAAAGATGGGACGATGAGGCTGTGCATTGACTTTCGGCAGTTGAACAAAGTCACTGTCAAGAACAAATATCCTCTGCCAAGGATTGATGATCTTTTTGATCAGTTGAAGGATGCGAAAGTATTTTCGAAAATAGATCTCCGATCTGGATATCACCAAGTGAGAATAAGGGATGAGGACATCGGGAAGACCTCCTTCAGAACAAGGTACGGTCATTATGAGTTTACAGTGGTGCCGTTTGGATTGTCCAATGTGTCTGCTGTCTTTATGTGCTTAATGAATGGAGTGTTCAGAAATTATCTGGACAAGTTTGTCATAGTCTTCTTAGATGATATCTTGGTGTATTCCAAGACAGAGGAAGAGAACGAACAACATCTTAGAATGGTGCTGCAGGTGTTGAGAGAACACCAACTATACACAAAACTGAGCAAGTGCTCTTTTTACCAAAAGCAGATCCACTATCTGGGACACATTATTTCTGAGGAGGGGATTGCTGTGGATCCTGAGAAGGTATAGGACATTCAAGAATGGCCAGCGCCAAGGAATGTAACAGAAGTTAGATCCTTTATGGGTCTGGCACGCTATTATAGGAGGTTCATAGCTGGATTTTCAAGGATAGCTCATGCTATCACTTCCTTGCAAAGGAAGGGGAAGAAGTTCCAGTGGACTGAAGAATGCGAGAGAAGCTTCCAGCACTTGAAGCAATTTCTCACTAGTGCTCCAATCCTAAAGATTGCAGATCCAAATAAGGATTACATAGTGTGCACAGATGCGTGTAAGGAGGGGCTGGGAGGAGTTCTCAGCCAAGAGGGATTTGTATTTTTTTATGAATCCCGAAAGCTGAAAGATCATGAAAAGAATTATGCCACTCATGATTTAGATTTGGCAGCAGTTGTCCACGCATTGAGGAAATGGAGACATTACCTCATGGGAAAGAGATTTGAATTAAGAACAGACCACAACGGACTGAAATATTTATTTGATCAGCTGACCTTAAATACCAAACAAATTAGATGGCTAGAATTTCTGTGTGAATACGACTTTGATATCAGGTATATCAAAGGGAAAGAAAATAAGGTGGTTGATGCACTCAGTAGAAAAGTGCATGAATTACATGCTACAGCCATTAGCATGTACAAAACTGAGCTGAAAGGTAGAATTATGGAGGCTGCAAGCGCAAATTTGTAGTACAGAAATCTTGTAGCAAAGCTACAACAGCATGAAAGACCATAGATCGAGAAAGGTTATGCCTTGGGAACTGATGGTCTACTTTTGTATAAGAACAGAGTATATGTACCCAATGACCAAGAATTGAAGCTGGCAATTCTAAAAGAGATGCATAACGTGACTTATGCTGGACATCCTGGATATCAGAAGACTATGGCAGCAGTCAAAAGCCATTATTTTTGGCCAGGTCATGGAATTCCTAAGACAATTGTGTCTGATAGGGACCCGAAATTCACTTCAAATTTTTGGAAAGGATTGTTCAAGGGATTCAGAACGAATCTGAACTTTAGTACAGCGTATCATCCTGAGTCTGATGGAAAGATAGAGAGACTGAACAGAGTAATTGAAGACATGTTGAGAATGTATGTGATGGATAAACCATCAAGGTGGGAAGACTACCTGCATGAAGATGAGCCCATTCGAAGCACTTTATGGAAGAAAGTGCAACACTCCAATGAGTTGGGATAATCCAGCTGACAAAGTAGTAGTTGGGCCTAAATTGCTCAAAGAGATGGAAGATCAAATGATAAAAATCAAACAAAATTTGAAAGATGCCCAGGATAGGCAGAAAAGTTACGCTGATAGTAACAAAACCCATAGAGAATTCAAAGTGGGTGACCATGTTTTCCTAAAAGTGAAAACTAACAGGAGTTCCCTGAAATTGGGAAGTTGCGCCAAGTTGGCAGCAAGATTTTGTGGGCCATTTGAGATCCTAGAAAGGATTGGGCCGGTTGCATACATGCTTGCATTAACTGCATATATGACTGTACATAATGTGTTTCATGTTTCACTACTTAAGAAATATGTACCTGATGTTAATCATGTTATCGATTGGACTGTGATTCAGGTGGAACCAGAAGGTGTCCTGCAAGTGCATCCTGTGCGCATATTGGACAGGAAAAGCAAACAACTCCGGAATCGAGCTCTAGAGCTTGTAAAGGTCCAGTGGACCTGGTACGGTCCCAAGGACGCAACATGGGAGCATGCAGGTGTTATGCAGGCATAGTACCCACATCTTTTTGAAAATTTTGAAAAGATTGCAGATGCTATGTAAAGTTGCACTGAGGACAGAGCAAAAATAAGGGGAGGGGATTGTAGTGTCCCCAAGGCCGAGCCCCGATGTAAACTATGATCTGAAAGAGATTGTAAATATGTGTTATAGGTTGGTGAGCCAAGTTTTGTATAAGCCGATAGGCTTATGTGTTTGATTAGGCCAGAGAGCCTAAGGGTTGAAGGCCAAGGGCTTGGATTTTGTATCTGTATGTATGCAGCACATCAATAAAATATAAACACCGCCAGGTGCAGACCGACCACGATGAATGAGTGATGGGGGAATGAGCATCCACAGAGTGGGCAAGGGATTAGGGGCTGGAAGGTGGGAAAAAGGGGTTGAATGTTGAGCCTAGGGGCTAAGCCTAGGGGGCTTAGGCCTGGAATAATANNATTTCCAAAAAGAGCCATGTGCATATTATTTTATCCTAAGTTCCTGGCAAGGGAGGGAACGTGCAAAGGGGATGCATGCTGTGGAACGCATGCAGTTCCCAGGGTGACAAGTGTCAACCCTGGTGCATGCAAATATAATCGTCGAGATGAACCATGGGAGGGGGGCTTCTCCATTCAAACCCGAACCTTTGAGCATGGAACTGGTACGACCTCTGCAAGAATACCCTGGTTCATCCCTGAAAGCGGAAAAGCCTGTGTTGAATTCTGAAATACCCTGGTACAACTCCTGTCTGAATAGTTAGAACCTGTGTGGACCCTGCATGGATTGTTTATCACGCGTTCCCGAGAACCGAGCATGAGTCTATCCCGTGTTGTCGGATCGAGAAATAAAAAGTGACCTGCCATTGTTGAACCACTTAGAAAGCCCGTGTTCATTTTCCCGATTGGCTATTGTGGCCACGCAGTGCTGGTCTGCGCGTGGCATACTGGCCAGAGTAAGCCTGTGATGAGCTTGTGTATGACCTCTCTCTAGGTGAGGGAGGTGGTTGATGTTGGAAGAGGCAGGTTGTCAGGCTTGCAAGCAACTCTTCCAGGTGAAAGAGTTTGTTGGGAAGTGTTTTCTTCCAGAGAGTGTCCAGCACCAGCTACGGGCTTTGAGACTTCCTGATCTAGCCTGTTGTCGAGACCCAAAGGGGGAGGTTAGCACCGATGGACTGTGCGTGTGAAGGTGTATACTCCCGGGCGGAACAGGCATGTGGGGAATGAGGGTCTGGTAGTAGTGGGCGTAAGATGGCAGCTCTGGGAAGAATCCTTCTAGATATTTCTGTGTTGTCTTTCCTGTAACCTTAGCCTAGCCTAGGATTCCTTGCCTTGGGGTGGAGCTCGGTCCCAGCTCGGGGGTGACCCACTGTTGAGCTGATGAACAGTGTGGTCTAAGGCTGGGAGGTTCATGGAAGGCCTGCACTTGGTTGGTGATATCTATAGCTATTAAAAGATAAGTATTTGAATTATGCTTGATCATGTGGTGTATGACCGTGTTGTTTATGTATCATGTTTTCCGCTGTGTAAATGAATTATTGTTAAATGCTATGGAATGTTTAATTATAGCAGTAATGAGATATGTTTTACTCTGGAATTTAAATGTGTTTAATTGTGTTAAATGCATGTGGTTATATTGGCCTGTGTTTATTATTAAAAAGTGTGTACAAATCGGTATCAGAGCGCGAGTAAGCTCTGAACTGCGAAAAGGGTACACTACACTGGTCCAGGCATTTTAGACCCCCACTTTTTTCCTCTAGGGTGAGGATGTTGTTGAAATCTCCTCCCAAGATCCATCGTTCTTGACCTCTTAGTGTGTTGATGTAAGCAAGATTGTCTAACAAGTGATATTTTTCTTGATTGAGCTGAGGGCCATAAGAATTAGTAATGACTCCTGCTTTGCTAGATCTTATTACTTTGTATTTAGTAGTGAGCATTCCCACTGTTGAATAGGCGGGTTCCCAGATGATTGTGGATGGATTCCAGAGGATGGCTAATCCCCCTGCTTCCCCTTTGGAGTTAGTGTAGGTGAAGTTACAGTGCCTCCAACATATTTTGAATGTTTCTTCTACCATATTACCCGCACTTTTGGTTTCCTGAAGTAGTAATATGTCATGGTTTTCTGATTTAACACATTTTTCTAAGAATCCTTTGTTTGGATCTTCCGTTGAGACCTCTAATATTCCAAGTGATGATCTTCATCATATTTAATTGTGGGGAGAGTGAAAAAATCCTTGCGAGAGGCATTGTATTTTCCCCACGTTAATCATGAAGTTGTCTACCTCCTTGATTAGTTCGTGCCGATTTGCGCCCCCATCTCTTTCTTTCTTTATGGTTCTGCTTGGGATCTGGATCGGGCTCCAGGTGTACACCTAGGTGAGAGGTGGTGTCTGTTGTGGAGTCAATGAAGACTTTGTGAACTTTTCTGAGTTTCTCCACAGGAATGGAATGTAGTTCTTTCCGGTTGAAAGCATCCTCCAACTTATCAAGGTCGATGTCTATTTGCATTCTTATGTCACCACCATTGTGGTCTAGGATTTTTCCTGGCATTGTGTAAGCTTGGGGATTCTGGATTGAGATCTGTTCTAAAACTAGACCAAGGGTTTTCTTATCCTTACTGGTTCCTTTGACTGGTTATGTAGTTTTGTGGGGGTTTCCACCTCCTCTGTGTCTGGTAGCTTGCTGAGAGCGTCAAAGGAGTTCCTAGTTGGGATATTCTTGTTTACTATCTGCATGGCTTTTTTCGATGTGTGCCTCTTGCGTCCCTACACATGGGTGAAACCATCTTGCTACGCTTCCTCTATTGTTGGTTGAGTCGTTGCATTGAGGGGGTAATCTATGAAGAGATGCCCATGTTCATGACATTTCCGACATTTGAAGGCGATGTGTTCGTATTCTATGGTTTCTATCCATTTTTCCTCTTGATACTCTATGGTAACAAATCATGGTAGGGATTTTGAGATGTTCATGTAAACAAAGATTCGTGCATAGAAAGTGTATTTTCATTGCTTTGTGGCCTCCGAGGATTTGACATATCTTCCTAGTGTGTTTCCAATGCCCGTCAGGATTTCCTCAAGCTATAACTCACGGGGGAGGAAATACAAGAATATACACACTGGGGCACAAGCAAAGTCCTCCTTTTCCAGGCAGAAGCGATCTGTCCAGAATCACAGATATAATCCAGCCGAGTTGTATAAGTAGGGACCATTTTCAAAAATTCTATTCTTATCCTCCAGGCTGCAGAATATTATTGTGAAGAAGCTTTCGAGCTTAGTTGCAGTTCATAGTCACCTTTCAGATTCCACCAATGCTTGATCCATTTCATGAGATCCTTCTCAGATGGCTAGATCCCTAAAAAATTTCCTATCAAAGCATGATCTTTCATAAACTGCTTATGTTCTCCTACCCTTGTGGATTTTATTACATATTTTAGTGTTGTTGGTGCTTGTGGTATGCATTTACCTAGTACCCAGTTTCGAGATGCCTTTGGATGTGATGACTCGACGTCCATGTCCATACTTTTCCTAGGGTTTTGTTCTTCTTGTAGCAAGTGTTATCTGAGGTGTGGCGGTGGTTCAAAGGAGGGTCGTCGGGCCCTAAGTCCATCCTTATCATTTGCTGCGACGTTCCTATATGAGGGTTTTTTCACCCCTCCGTTTGAAGTCATGTTGTGTGGACAAGACCGACTAGGATCACAGATACAGTGCTGCGCATAATGATGCAGAGGAGGGCGTGAGGCCGCAGTGGGTAACACATGCAGCTTGCAAAAACCCTAAATCACGAAAACTCTTTAATAATAATATTAATTTTAAATTTCAAATCTAATATTAATTTTAATTTTTAATATTTTATATTAAATAATATTAATTTTAAATTTCAAGTATAATATTTTTAAAATTTTAAAATTTTAATAATATAAATAA
>CBVK0100306103.1:0-15090 GCA_900067695.1 Picea abies | reverse complement strand
TGATCTTGCATGGTATTTTCATGATTATTCTTGGTGCAAGTAAGTAAAATTTTCATTTTTGTCATCCATTGAATGGTTTATGTATGGTTTTATTTTCTCATGCAATATTATGAGATTGCATGGTATGCTTAATGCTCTAAGTAAGGAACTTAATTTTCTACTTTCTTACTTTCTATTTGCTAAATCTTTTCATTTATTTGATCTAGTAACTAGTAAAACCCTAGAGACCTAATTTTCTAGCACTTCAAGGTTTTGACCTAGCTATGTTTTGCTAAGTTTTTCCCATAAGAAGCCTAAGGAGATCAAGATGTTAGGACCTAAAATTTCCTACACCCTAGTATCTTGCTTCTTTAGGAAAATGCATAGGGGGACTTAAGTTACTACTTCTCCTACACATTCTCTCTCTTAGACTTTTGTGCACTGTCAAAATCGATTTGTGGCCTTAGAAGAAGCCTCCAGTTGACTCTATAAGCCATAGAAGGAACTAGTTCTAGCCTCTTTCTTATTGAAGTATTGCTCAAACACTCTTCCTTAAAGATTTTTCTTACTTCTACCAACTATTAACTAGAGTAATTCACTAGTTAACTTGTTGTTGTTACAAATGTTTTCTACATCCCTACTAATATAAATTAATTTGTTGCATACACTTACATAACTTGCATCTAACTCACTCAAAAATTGTTTGTGATAACTTCCAAACAATCTATTTGAAAATGTTATGTTTACATGGTGTTTTCTTGCAATTCTGAGAGATAATACTTGTTATTGTTACAAAATATTGCTACAGTCATCTAACTACATAAAATTCACTACAAAATTGACATTTAATGCTAGCTACACATTGCTAAAATTTCTTGTGACAATTGATTATCATTCTTCCTAGTTAAAGCTACCTTTTCATTGTGTTTTCAAGTAATTCCAAGGCATATTTCTTCCATCTGTTACAAAATACTTATTGTTGTAATAAACTTTTATATTGTTTCATATTGATATCAACTAGCTTATTTTTCAAAGGTTCATGATCTTATGAAGCACTAGCATCATTTGGTACTTGAAAGCTCCCATATTTTCCCTTTGTTGTCTTTTTTCTGGGCAGGTACACGTCTTTTACTATTTCTTCATCCCTAAAATATCTTAAGAACCTTTTTTCTTGAGTGAACAGTGAGAGGGGTATCTTCTTGCATCATTTCCTTAGTTTTATAATCCATTTAGGTCACTTGGGATGTCTCCCTTGGGGTAACTTTGATATAATCCTAAACAAAAAGGGTTTTCCTATTAAGGTGACAGTGATAGGTCATCCCCTGCTACACAAATATTACATTTACTTTTCTTGGTATTTGGGAAAGTACATATTGTGCAATAACAATACTAATCTTCAATGATTCCTATTACCTGTTATTGTAATAAAATTAAACTAGATCAATGTAGACTTTCCACTTGGAAGGGTGTTTCATTACATACATTCTTAACATATCCTTAATTATCTTGTTAGTCCTCTTTGTTTGTATGTTTGAGTCTAGGTGATATGTTGTACTAATTTAGATTTGTCCCAAATCCTTTAAAGAACCCATTCTTGAAATTTCATGTGAACTTGGGACCTCTATCAGAAACAATTGCCTTAGGCACACCATTTATCCTGGAATTTCCTTCATGTAAATTACTACAATGTTGGTTTTATTATGAGTTGTCTTCATTGGAATAAAATGTTCAACCTTATTTAAATTATCCACCACTTCCATGATGGAATCACACTACCTCACTATTATGTGTATCTTAGTAATAAAATACACTATAACAATGTCCCATTTCCACTTAGGTCCAATGTGAAATGACTATAGTAGTCAAATTAAATGTCTATGTGCAACATTTACCTTTTGACATTCTAGGCATTTGGTTATGTAATAAGACACCTATTTCTTGATTTCTAGCAAAATGTATTGGCTTCTTACAACTTCATTTGATTTTTTATATCATGGGAGCCCATCATAAGGTACATTGTGCATTTCCCGCATCATTATAATTCTCATCTCTTTGGAATTTGGAACATATAACATTCCCTTGTACATGAGTACTCCATCCTATTTCATATCATTATCTTTAAATTTCTTCTAAATATTTCCTTGTTGTAATTTTTCTTTTATTTGCAAATAGTGTTGACTAGAATTTGCACCCTTTAAAATTTTGTCTTTTAAATTAGACCTATACATGCTAATGGATATAGTATGTATCTCATGCACTCTCACACTAAGTGCATTAACAACTTGGTTCTCCTTTCCTTTTATATTATTTTTTTCACATTCATAGACATTGAGAAATTTATCCATCTAATTTTCCTGGAATTTAGTGTTGGTTTTCCAAAAAAATGTTTCATACCACTACAGTCTATTCTTAGTTCAATTTTTCTACCCATGAAATAATGCCTCCACATTTTCAATGCATGAGTGATAGCTACCAGTTCTAAATCATGTGTGACATATTTCCTCTCACTTTCTTTCAATTTTCTTGGCTCATAACATATCACATGCCCATTTTGTATGAGGATTCCCCCAAGCCCTCCCTTGCATGCATCAATGCATACAAAAAAATATTCATATGGGTCTGCAATTTTCAATATTGGTGCACTTGTAAAAATATTCTTTAGTTGCTGAAAAATTTCTTCACACTCATAAGTCCATTAAAATTTTACACCCTTCTTTTGCAAATAAGTAATTGGGTTATCAATCTTTGAAAAATATTTAATGAATCTTCTATAATAACCTTCAACTCCCATGAATGATCTGAACTCTATAAAATTCTTTGGTTCCATCCATCCTCTAATGGCCCCAATATTCTCAACATCAACTACTATCCCCTCTGAAATAATATGTCCCAAGTAATGAATCTTCCTTTGATAGAAGATGCACTTAAAGTGACATACAACTAATTCTCTCTCAATACTTCTAGCACCATTATTAAATGTTTCTCATGTTTCTCCTCCATCCTTGAGTAGATGAGTATATCATCCAAGAAAACAGTCACAAATTTGTCCAAATATTCCATGAACACTCCATTCATCAGGAACATGAATATGGTTTGTGCATTCTATATCCCAAATGACACCAACACAAACTCATAATTTCCATATATTGTCTTGGATGTTGTCTTGATGATATCTTCTTCTTTTATTCTGAATTGATGATAGCCTAACCTCAAGCCAATCTTGGAAATATTCTTGTTTTTCAACAACACGGGTACTCTAATGGTAGATGAACACCTTCAGTAACCATTCACACAACCATGTCAAATATCAACACAACAATGTTTTCACATTGTAGCAACCTATACAAAAACATACATATCCCCAGCCAACGTGGAAACTTGGATCAATTTATTAATGAAAAAGAAAATATTGCAGATAGATTTACAAGAACATTTCTCACAATCGATCATCTAGAAATGACCCTCCATGATTTTTAAAATAAATATTATGGAAATATCTGGTGTTAATCCATGGATCAATATACCCATTAATATTGAGGAGAATATGAGCCATCAGATCAATATCATTACCGTCAAATTACCTAACTACAAATGCATATTAATTCATACTAAAGAAACACACTAAGAATTTTTTTTTTACCTAATGACACATTAGACCAGGTTGATCTTAAATAACTCCTAAGATTCTAAATATCCTATCAGCCCCCTTTAAGAACAACTTGGAATAAGATCAAAATATTTACAAAGATGACACAAAAGGAGAAGGAAGGAGGCATTAGAACCTATCCCCCCTTAATGAAAACTTGTTAAACTCCTAACAAAGATCAAATTTTGGAAAACATTTCTTTTGTAAAAGACTTTGTGAAAATTTTGCAACTTGATATTATGTAGAGAAAAATAACAGTTCAATAAATCAATCATGAATTATTTTTTTGATGAAGTGCATGTGTAGCTTGATGTGTTTTCTATGCTCTTGTTGAACTAGATATTTGGTGAGCCTAATGGAACTCTGATTTTCACACAAAAGGGTGGTTTGATGCTATTGCTGGAAGCCAAACTATGAAATAATATGTCAGTGCCACAAGGTTTCCTGACTTGCATTAACCATTGCTCAATACTTTTCTTCTGTGAAGAAAGTGAAATAGCTTGTTGTTTCTTAAACACTCGAGTGGCGGGTATTGAACCAAGTCCTAAAATAGAACTTGCAATAGACTTTTGATCATAAGGATCACCAACCCAATAAAAATTAGTGAAACAAACATATAAAGGAGTCCCCCTTGAGATTTAATGTATCACGAACTAAAATGTACCCTAGACATATTGAAGTATCATTTTAGCTTATTTCCAATGGATTTCTTGGGTTGTTTTCATATACCAGGAAAAAAGACCAACAAAAAAGGAAATATTAGGATAGGTATGATTCAAATATAATAGGATTCCAACTAACTAATAGTACAAAGTGGCATCAACTTCAGGAGAAGTATATGTTGAAACAATATTGACTCTAGACTAGAAGGGAGAAGGGGCTAGTTTATAATAATCCATGGGAAAGCAGTGAAGAAGGTCACATGCATTCTTACATTATAAAATAAGGATTTTTTTCCTTAGGTTGAAATACTTGAAGGCCAAATAAATAGTGAAAATATCCTAAGTTAGTAATTACAAATTTATTCTTAAGGATGGTGTTTACATGGTTCAAAATTTTAGGGTCACTACTAGTTCGGATATGATCATTAACACAAACAGGAAGGATTATGATATGGCTTCCTACTTTGTTGGTATAGTTCATTAGGATCAGAATGGCATCTATAAAATCCATTGTCAAGAATAAAGATATCCATTTTGTCATACCAAGCTCAAGGAGATTTCTTAACACCCTAAAGAGACTTCTTAGGGAGACAAACAAGGTGTTGTTCCAGACACTACAACCCTCCATTTTCTAGGTTTCCATTGTGTTTTTATTTTATAAAAATTGAGCCTCCTTCTTTTTATATGTTTTGGAAATATTTGTCTTTCACCCTCTCTCTTTATATAAAGCTTATTTCAGAAGTCTTACTTATGAGAAGAAAACATTGGAAAAAGAGATTACTTGAAGAAATCATTTTTTGAGCAAGTCTCGAAAAAATCACCAAAGTTTCCTCTAACTCTTTCGATGTACATCAGAGGAGTTACCCTCACCCTCTCTGATGAAACTCTTATCATGCAAGTTCATATAAATTCCTTCAATCATATCATAGTATTTGGTTCCAACTCCTTCGATGCCCATCATAGGATTTTCCTCCATGTTCATCGATGTGATCGGAGGACTTAATCCCAAGTCCTCTGACCATAAATATTCTATTAACTATGAAATTTATTGTCAGGTCTTTGACTGCTTTATATTTAGCTAACATCCCTGAATTCCCATTATTTATCTAAGGTGTATAGGGGAAGAAATATCTCTCTAGAAATATAATGTATCGATCGCTTCACGTTCACACTCACATCCTATCCGAGTCTTCCGCGTAGCAGTAAAGGTTTCTAGGTATGTCTTGACATTTTCCTCCCTTTCTAGTGTTAACATTATTCCTAGTTTTTATTCGTTTTCTTTGGAAGACCTCCTTTCATCTATTCGTCCTTATCCCCTACTCATCTACCACCAACGCCATTTATCTATTGTCCCTTGTGCCCCTTCTTTTTTCCTTCACAATTTTAGGGTTTTCACTTCCCTTCTAACCTAGATAGTGCTGAGATTGCTCCAAAAAATAACTTAACCAATTTTTTCTTTGCCAAGGAGGTTAACGATGACACTAGTGACACTTAACCCAAAATTCCATCTAGAGTACGAGACTTGGAACTAGGTTTTTCTTATCTTTCTAACTTCAGAAATCGAAACCACGGTACTTGTTTTATCCCTAGTCTCATTGTATCACTTCATGTTAACTCCTATGATCATATCAAAAGATTTTGCGTTAACTCCTATGATATGATCAGAGGAATTCTAGACAACTTCCCTTACCATTCAATTCTTGATCGAGCCACTTATTAGTAACTCTTCTGATCATATCGGAGGAGTTCTTATTAACTCCTCTGATATGATCAAAGGACTTCAAAGTAACTATGTTGATTATATTTAATTTAGAATACTTGGAGTTAACTCCTACGATTCACATTAGAGGCATTGTCTAGAAATTCACTGATCGAAGCTATTTCAATCTTTGCTCAAGAGCCTTAAAACTAACTGGTTCGATACACATCATAAAACTTGTTAGCAACTCCTCGAATTTGCATCAAAGGAGTTAATTTTTGAACTTATGATTTTTCCTTATGAGCACAGTTTTGACCCCTTCTTCCTCAAATTTTCACCAAAATACTCAAGAATGATTTCCATCACTTTATTATCCTCATATCTTTCCTCCTCACCCAATGAGAGCCCCAATAAGTTTTCTGGTAGTTCAAATTATTAATTCAATCTCATATTATGTGTAAATTCAATATCTACATTGAGCTCATTTCAGTTTATTGCAGGATCAATTATGTCTACTTGAAAGAAGAGAATGAGCAAGGTAATTGGGTCTGAGGCCTCCAACAGTGGCCGACAAGTGGAATGTGAGACATAAATAATATGAGTTACGTATGATGATACATCGAGACTCTTAGAAAAGGAAGGAGAAACAATGAAGTGGAGATAAGAGTCTCGATGTATCATCATACGTAACTCATATTATTTATGNNAAGAACCAGATGAAATCCAAGTGTTCAAAAATATCACGAAGTTAGGCATTTTTAGAGTAGCAGCAAATCCGCCAGTTTTCCCATGTGTATATGCCATCACATGGATTTTGAATCATATTGATGTAAATGGAAGATACGTATGCAATTCTAGGAAGGGTCGCATAGATTCATTTAGACCTGAATATTTGGCCAAGTGTTATCACCTCAAAAAGGGAAGAAAGAAGTTAGATAGCAAGCTCCTTAGTTTGTTTGAGTACACACCAAACGACCTATTTCCCAAGTGTTATAGGGATAAAAAAAAATTCAAATATAGTACCAAAAGTGGATATCCCACAAGTTCTTTAAGAAGATTATATCAGTACTTGGTATCCATTTTGTGTAGATTATATGGGGAACCTGACGCATAAAAATTATCTTTATCGTATATGCCCCCATTATACTACTGCGTGAAAGAGGATATATCATTCAATTGGGATGATTTCCTATCTAAAAATATCAAATTTTCTATATCTGTAGTAGAAGGGTCCCAACCGAGAATGTTTCCAAGATTTCACATGTCCTTGTACTTCTTGGACATCATATGCACAACTCATAAGTATGCTAGAATTGGGTGGAGTTGGCAGTCATTTGACCCGACAATTCATGTGTATCGTAAAGTGTTATGGGAGAAAAAATATTTCACATAATACCAAAAGATATGTGAGAATTTAGTGGCCTCTTTGTATGAATTCATAATCTGCACCACTCCTCCTTGCATGATCTATAATGCTATAGCATTCATAAACAGAATTGGAAATTTTATCTCATGGATCATGAAACTTATATAAGAGTGAATGGTGAAATGAAACCACCTCATTTTCTTCATCGATTCGTTCCTGGCAAGATTTTACTTCAAGAGGTCGCATACTAGACCACCATACATAGGGTTTTAGGAATCTTATATTGATTGAAAAACATAATATGGCCACCATTTCCACTATATGTTGGTAATTACTTCTTCGAGAACACCAAGAAATCTCAAGAAGAGGTAAATAGTTTGTTATATTATCTCTTCATAGAAGAACGATACTAAATACATGACCTCGAGAATACTTTGATGGACCAATTCAATAAGATTGGTCTTCCATGGGAATATACCACAAACATATGGGAGGAAGAATAAGTGCACTAATATTCCCATACCTATGACAAAGTCATATTTAACATGTGTGGCCAGCAAAGAGGGAGGGTCACAGATGAAGACAAGGCTAGAGAAGAAGCCGAGAAGAAGGTAGAGGAATGAGAAATTGAGAAATAACCTTTCACCTCCACCTCAATACACTCAGGGTCAGCAGAAGAGGTAGAGGAAGTACCAACTAATACAAAGAGGAGAGATGAGGAGAAATTCCTAAAAAATAAGAATCATGCATTAAAAAATAAGCAGAATATCGATGCAGACAGGGGCAAATCCAAATCCGAGGAAGAGGAAAAATATGCAGTAGAATGAGAGATCAAACAAAAGGATAAAGAAACCATGGAAGCAGCAACAAGAGTGGTAGGAGAATAGGTAGAAAATGAAGAAAAAAAGGCAACCGAAAAAACATTTGAAGTTGAAGACAGAAAACGAGACACCCACCCAATGGAAATAGACATCCCAAAGACATTAGAAATAGCTGAGGACACTAATATAACATGAAGTGTTTTAGGAATGGGACTTTGGATGCCATTCCAATCGAGTTAAGTTCTTGGCTTAAGAAGCTTTACCTTCGACAGTAAAACTTGTAGGATCATGTAGGAGCAGGGGAAGAAAGTGCCAGCAACGAAAGGGATGGATATATCAGTTGTCACACGCGTTCCTGTGACAGGATGTGTGAGGGAAAGCCACATAGAAGTGAACATGACTAGATCTTCTGTCATGAATTATAATGTGGATAACATTCAAATACTATTCCAACATAATGACGAGAAACAGGTAAGAATCAGAGAACTAGAGAAAAGACTCCAACAAGTTAGAATTGATGAACACAACCTTCAAAGTTTTAGAGTTAGTGTCGAGAAGGTCAAGAGAGAATTAGAAGAAGCCATCATAGACATGTATGCTCACCTGCAACTCTTTCAAGAAGAATCCCCTATAATAATAGAGAAGAATAATCACATAAAAACAAAAATGACACAATACAAAACTATATGAGAAGGCATCGACAACATCAACAAATGAATCATTGAAAATCTCGATGCACCTCCAAAATTGTACTAGCCATCAAAAGAAGATAGAAAAATGGACATGTATCAGCTTGACCACTGTCAACAGGTGGGCCAGAGAGGTGACAAGGAGGTTACCAAATCAATGGAAATATGCTCAAGGATACACAAAGATGAAAAAGAATTGATCAAGAGGAGTCAACTACAAAGGCTAGATGAGCTTAGGAAGAATATAATGTAGAAGATATGGTGGACAAGGTGTATGATAGCACAAATCAAAGGAGAGTAGTGGTTGAATAAGCAACTACCATATCCACAGACCTTATAGATCTGCACTTACTACAACTGGTAAAACTCCATACCATGATACAATATTTCATGACTATACTAGTTAAATACATGACCACCCTTGATGACAACATGGACATAAATAACATAGCTCTAGAATAGATGACTTACAGAAGGATTAGAGCCATGTACGATCAACTATAAATACAGAAATCATACATCCGAGACAAAAATCCTTGAATAAAGAAAAAATAACAACAAGAAGATGTCGACACATTTTTCCTATTTTGTCTCTTTAACCAATGTCAATTTTTTCATTATTGTAAACATGTCACTAGGAAGTAGGAAGCTAAACCACTTTTTTAGTTGCCTCTTCAAGAAGAATGAAAAGAGGCATCTGATGGTTACTAAGAATTGTATAAGAAAGAGAAGAGACTTAGTTTGTAAGGGATTTTGTCTCTTCAAATATTATCTATTCCTGAACTATTTTTGGGATACATTGTCAACTAAAGTTGAAGAGACTTTCTTAGAGTTTTTATGTACTATTTCTGAATTGTCAATATTGATAAGCCCTCGAGGCCATTTTTCTAAATAATAGATACTTGTGTGTGGATACATTTGTGTTGTGAATTATTTTGAGTGAAGATGAATATTCTTTACATGGACTATAAGAATGATTGTTTCATTATAGATTCTGTCTTATGCACTCTATGTTATTCTGAATTTTTAAGCGTTTATTTGAATATATTTAAGTCTTGAGATTGTTGATTTTTTAATGCATGTATCAATATAATTTAGAGTGTTCTCATTTAACATATTTCCGTGCACTTGTGTCTAGTTCTTCTATTCTAATTCAACTCTCTATGTGGGAGTTTGTGCATAATATGCTTTCATTTACAGCTCCTTGGTTACTTTAGTGTGCTCCTAGATAGGGTAGATTTGAGTAGAATAACAATAGATTAGTTTTTTTTCAATACATACTCTTCATCTACATATTTGCATTGCATATTCACTCATTATCCACCCTCATTGGTAAACCAGACTGTAACTAGATAAAAAAACACCCCAAAAACAATATCAATTGCAGCCGAGCAAAATTACGGATGTGACTCCTAATCCAAATGGTGCATAGTCTAGCTGGGACCGCGTATCGGGGAGTATCCCTTCATTTTATCAATGGAATTTAGACCCGTCAAGACAAGGATAGATTTATTCTAGACATATCGAGGAACTTGTTCCATGTAGATTTATTCTTGCAAATAACCATGTAAGAAGGAATATTTAATGTCCATCTGATGCAGTTCCCATTTATGTAAGGCATCAAGGGCTAGAACAAGAAGGATGGAATTAATTTTTTCTATAGGGGAAAATGTTTCATTATATTCTATTGCCTCAACTTGAGATAAACCTTTGGAAACTAACCAAGAATTATGTCTTTCAACACATCCATTTTGCAAACACTTAGTTCTATACACCCATTTACATATGCCAAGTTTTCATCCTTTCGAAAGAGGTAAAATATCTGTGTTAGCCCTTGACCAAATTTTAGAGATCCTTGGTCATGTCTAACCAATTTTGGGGACTTTGACAGGTTGCTCGAAGACGAAGCGCCCAGGTGAAGCAAAGATTGCAGGATCTCACCACCTTTTGTGGGATTTTTGGGTTAGAGTTTATGTAACGGTTATGGGATGTGGCCCATGGGTTTTACCCATGTTTAGGCCTCTTTTTCAATGTATAAATAAGTATCTAGGTGATGTAATAAGGGACCTAATAGGCCTATGGATAAGTGCTAGAGTTTGATGTATGTGATCGTAGGGGTTGTTGCTAAGTGCAAGTTATGTGTGAATTGTAAGAAGGCTTTGTGCATACTATGTGTGGAGAGCTTGCAGAGCTAAGTGCAAGTGATTGTAAGAAGGCTCTGTGCTTGAACCTAGCTCAAGGAAGTAGGATCTCGCAAGGTGCGTGGAGATCTCATGTCGTATGTGGAGTTGGCTTGTGGCTCTGTGCTTGTACAAAGATTGACAGAAGATAATAAAGAGGAAGAAGAGTTGGTGGAAGTAGCCCCACACTGGGGTGAATCATGCATATCATGTGTTGTGGTTGCTTTGTGAATTATGGTTAATATGTTATTGATGTGATTTATGATTGATGCCATAATATTTATATATGTTAGATGCATTTGATGTAGTAGCTTAGTGCTTAATGATATGAATGAATTCTATATCTAGTCTATTTATATATGCTAAGTGCTTGAATGTGTTATATCTTAGTGAATATTATGTTGTGTTATAATTAGGTTTTTAACCTGTGATATGAATAAGGGTAAAAGCTAATGAATGTTAATTTATAAGTGCTTTGTTAAGTATTTTGATCAGAGATCTGTATCCCAGCTAGGTTGTAGACACTTGAGTTCTGCAACCATCCCTGCCTCTACCTCGGGTGAGACTTCATATGCTTCGTAGCTGTTGCCGAAAGGGCCGGTAGTTAGGGTTTTGTTGGTGTGCTATTGAAGCATTGAACCCTGGGTCCTTGGCACAGTGCATAAAAGACACCTAGATCAATGTGGTAAAGGGGAAGCGAGGCTATAAGGTATCCTCCATACAAAATGGTGCAGTGCACCTAGATTTCTAGTTGATCATTGGTAAGCTCATCAGGAAGAACAGGCCAATGTAGGTCATGGGGTTTAACATCAACCTCGCAGGAAAATGCATGGAAGGGATGCAAATGAACTGGGTGAGCTACCTCGCCAACCAGTTAGAAAAATATTGTCATGAAGCACAAGACTAGGGTTACGAGTTTCATTTCAGCTGGTTTCTGATCCTCGTCGCCTTTATTGATTGGGAGATGCTGGAAGGAGTGACCTTCCCTACAGCAGAGAAGATCACCTACTCTAGAAATAGTAACAGAAGAATTATTACCCTCAAACCCTTTCAAAAACCCTCAACAGTGCGGAGTTACTATGCTAAGAATGGATAAAAATAAGAATGGAAAGAGGAATCTAGTGAATCAAATCATAGGAAAAAATGATAGACATCTTAGCAAAAAGAAAACAAAGTGAGAGAAATTGCAGGAAGTTCCAGAGAAGACTTCACTAAAAGAAGGATTGTAGAACTTGAACCTCACCGGAATAGAAAAGTAGCGTTGACTTCCACTTCACCATGAAAAATCAATATGACCATTGGAGGTGTTCTCACCATTAGAACGATGCTCTAGAACATATAGAAATGTAGTTATGGATGGAAATATCACCATTAGACCATTGAGACCATGCCATAACAGATGGATTGAAGCATTCCTTCTCATTGGAGGAGTATGTTATGACTTTATATATTTAACCCATTGAATGTCTTACCAGGAACACTTTTGTGAATTGAGGTTACTCGAACCCGTAGAGAACCAATTTCTTTGTGAATTGAGGTTACTCGAACCCGTAGAGAACCAATTTCTATTGCACAATTCTTATTGAGACTTCGCCACACGTTTCTTACCCTAAGAGTTTGTCCACGAACTCAAAATATTTAGTTATGAACATGCATGTCGGGCGAGCGCAGTGCAGTGGAAAATTCCATGGAAGATATTCTGATAGATCTAATGGCAGAGAAGGTATTTTCTACAAGAGCACAAGCTACGTTGATGAGAGGATTGCAAGCCTCTCCATCGACTGGACGTCGATCTGGACCCTCCTGAACTACGACAAAGAAACGAAGCAAGCATCATGATGACTTAGCAAATGCGAAGATCATCCCATCTATCCTTCCCAACTATATTTCACCTCTGGATGGCATGGTTAGTCATGATAGTATCCTGAGGGAATTCAACTATACATTTATCACTGTGTACCTCCTGAAGGGGATACACGCAATTGGATCATAGTTGGGACATTTTTTTACGTTCAATATCAATGATTTTAACTTGGGAGGTCACAAGAATTATGGTATGCTCACCCCACACAAGTAGTTGACCAAAACAATGGGGAAGAAGTTGAAAATAATCCACCAACCATGGACTATGGACATCGCGAGACCACACTTTGGCAGACATCAAGAGGTTAACGCGTGCATTAAACTCCTCCTATATTGATACCATGGTTGTTATCTATGGTTGGACAAATGCATCACCGTAGATTTGGATTTGATCCATTAGATCACCAGATTAAGCATGCAAGGGATAGACCCTCAGGAATTTTACCCAGGGAAGGCTACATATCGCGCCCTGGCACAACACATAAAAGACACCTAGATAGATGTGGTGAAGGGGAAGTGAGGCTACAAGGCATCCTCCATACAAAATGGTGCAGTGCACCTAGCTTTCCAGTTGATCGCTGGTAATCTCATCAGGAATAATAGGCTAATGTAGGTCATGGGGTTTATCGTCAACCTTGTAGGAAAATGTGTGGAAGGGATGCAAATGAACTGGGAGAGCTACCTCACCAACCAATTAGAAAAATATTGTCGTGAAGCACAAGACTAGCGTTACGAGTTTCATTTCAGTTGGTTATTGATCCTCGTCACCTTTATTGATTGGGAGATGCCGGAAGGAGTGACCTTCCCTGAAATTGAGCCATCTGACCCACTGTCCATGACGTTCACTATGCTCTGATATTCGAGAGACATGGAAAAATAATGGAAGTTGAACATGATGTTCCACACATACTATTTATAGCTAAAGAGGGCCATTGAATCCTTCCCTCGAATGACATCAAATACCCTGCACAGGTTCAGACCATCAATGAAGTTTTGTGCAGATAAGCATTTCATTTATATCACTACACGTGGAGACGAACACAAGGAAGGGCTCCAGTCCTATTATTAACTCACAGAGGAGGACATGGAAGAAATAACCAAGGAATGGCCTACAGAGTTCCTTGTACCAGTAGACCAAGAAAAACTCTTCGACCCAGACCTCATCATAAATCCTGTAGTCACTCGAGAAGAATATGATGCACCCAGTAGTAGTAAGAAGAAAAAGAAGGATGAGGTACAGGAACTGAACAACACATCAGAGGAGACTACATCAGATTCACCTAAAGGGGGAGGAGATGATGAAGTAGACAAAGAAGAGGGAGAAGGGAAATAAAATAAACAAGAACAAGGAGAAGTGGCGTTGCCTAAGGATCCCCTTGATGAGGCTGAGACATCCAAGAAAAGAAAGGTTTCCCCATTGAAACCTTCATCATGGAAGAATTAAAAAGGTAGTATGCCCAAGTTGCAGATTGTGCCAATAGTGGATGACATCGACCTCATCATATCCATTGTAGAAGACACTTTATAGGATATTTTATAACACAACAAAACAAGGAAAGAAACCATATACGATAGGATTGAAGCAAAGCTCAAAGGGGTACAACAAACTCTCTATTTCAGCTGCATAGTATCTACTGCGCCCTTCTCATCAGTAGGTATAGAAGTGGGGGATGAGCCTGCCCAACTGCACAGATTAGCAGATGCAATAAAGGATCGCCTTTGTCGGGTCCAAGAATAAAAAGAGCAGGCTAGAGAAGAATTGAATCAATCATAAGAGGAAGCCCTAGATAAATGGTAGGTTGCACAGCAAGAAAAAGATGGCCCCCAGGCGAAGTTTGTAGAGGAAAGAGATCAAATCTAGAAGTAAAAAGAAAAGTTGTTCACGGAATAGATGGGAGTTAAGGAGGCAGTCACTAGAGAAATTCACTCTATGTCAAGCCTAGCATATATAGAATAAGAGACAATGGAGATCCAAGTGGAGAATTTCACTAAATCCATTCAATAGCTTCAACAAAGAGTAGCAGAACTATAATTACAAGTAGTGCCAATCACTCTACAAAACGTGTGATACTAGAGGGAAGAAACTTCCAGGAGCACAGTCTAAAGAATCAAGTCATTGGCCTTAGAATGCAAGAAACTTAGCAGTTGAAGTGCACAGATCTATGAGTTCCTTGCAGAGGATCCA